>JAQMCX010000019.1:4013112-4086271 GCA_029814765.1 Acanthurus leucopareius | reverse complement strand
TTGACCTTGCAAATCTATATTTTGTGTCATGACTTGTTCTGCTCTTCATTTTGTTTCTATTAAAGTTCTATTGCTAAAAAAAAACTTTTGAGTCTTTTTCTTGAAGTAAATATATGTGGGTCAAAATTGACCCATAACACCATAGATGTTACTGTAATTAATAATATTAAAATGAAACAAAATTATTTTAAAGATGTGTTCTAATAACCCTCAGTAATAGTCAGGTAACACAACAACCTTTTATTTATTTATAGGATACTCTTAAGGTTCATTTTACCATTTTTTAAAATTGAAATCGATGGGTATACTGACAAAAAAAAGGCCAAGAGGCCCACACCAAAAATGTTTAAACCAATATTTTCATGTACAGGGAAGCCTAACAAGGTAACCAAGAGATGAGAAACAAACTGGATGATAGATAATTGTTTTTAGTGTATTTTACAGCTAATTTAAGACATGGGTCAAAATCGACCCCTTAACATAAGAGATGGTGACCGAAAGCATACACAAGAGGAAGGTTAAGTGGCAAAATACTTTTTTTAAGTCACTCAAAAGTACATTTAAACACTCCAGATTTAGATTTGAGTTACTCTCTCAGTAATAAATTCAAACACAACTCAATTGGGCACGCACTCTACACAATCACGCAAACATACACATAGCCGGCAAAAAAACACAATAACCCCCATTGCAGGCCTGATATTGTGACGCTTGAGTGCGAGTAAACCCACAGTTTTAATCCAACAATACAGGAACAGTAAAAAGGAAAAGTGTCACCTCGAGTGCGGCTCAAGTCCAGAGAGCAACTATCCACCCGGTCCAAAAGGCAATACTGCAGGTAGACTAGGCGTCCAACATGGAGACAGACAGGTGAGAAGAGGGTGGAGTCTCTCCCAGGCAGCCCGCGATGATGTTCGAACCAGACGAGTCACACACACAGGTCGGCAGCGGTCAAGATGAATCCTCACGTTCCCGCGCTGAGTCCGCGAGGCAAAGTCAATAGCAAGAGCTGGTTTAGCTACTCTTGGCTAAGTCAATTCGCTTTGCTAGCAAATTCTAATAACAAACTCTGAATTAGCTCATAAACTGTGCTAAGTTAAATGGCTGCAGTTACAACAGAAATGTTCAAGCAGAAAGTCTCCTACTGCACACCAAACAGGCCTAGTTCCAATATCCAGGTCCAGAATGTCGAGCAGACAGTCTCTTGGATACTGAAAACTACACACTTTATCTCTGGAGAACACACTTATCACCATGTGTCTCCGTCGTATCATCGTCGTCTTTTTTCGTCAAACCTGCTTCCACAAACAAAAATCCACACACACTCTCACTCTCTTTTCCTGTCTGACCCTGTCAATCACACCTTCACCAATTAAGGACCAGGATTGCACTTCTTCTCAATCAGTACTTTCCCTTGAACTTTTTCAAAATAAAATGAAATATTTAACAATGCACCTTTGTGTCTTTTTAAACTTATTTATTTCACTCTACTTGTTTATCAAACTATTTTAATCTTTATGAAATATTCTTTTACACTTGCCATAACAGTTTTACCCAAAGATGAACATATTTAAACTATTTATCATCTATTTTTATGGATAGGGATTTTTTAACTGGGTTACATTTTACATTCTTTTAAATCATCATTAAAAGCTTAAATATATTACACAGTAACTTTAAACCCAGCTACATATGAGAAACTATACTTGCAAATAATGATAAAAAAAATAGGGTGGTAAAAATGTAAAAATTATTCCTGTGTATAGTAAATCCTCTTAAAAAAATCGTATATATCAAATATAACAAGCTCAACATTTGGATCTCAGGGGCCTGAAACATTCTTTCCAGGTGCAACATCTTAATCTTACCAAGGGTAAGACAAGCTGTTCTTGTGGATATTAGGTTTGCAACCATAGACCTCAAGGATACATCTGTCCAATTACCAATCTTTTTTTTTATTACTTAAAACATGAAAAGGCACATTGGTTGTGTCATTGTAGACAGACCGCATGAACTTACATACAAAAAAGAAAGAATAATAGTAGGAGAAAAAAGAAGACCAAAAAATGAAAAACAAACACAATAAACCGTAACACCTGTACTTCATGCCTCAGTATGCATGTTCCAAAAGGAGTAAGGAGAATTATCTACTTATTTTATCCCACCCCTTCTAAATCTGGGAAGGATACAGGATGTTTGCTTTTGACTGCCGAACCTTTACTCTCCTCTCTCTCAGTTTTTCCTATGATCTGCCCTCTGACCAGAGAAGAATCATTTAATAATATCACTGTTACAATAGAGTGTGTTCCCACATGCTTTAGACAGCCATGACTGCACCTGCGACTAAAAAATCAAGTCTAAACATGCACTGTGGCACACATCCCCAGTCTAATTAGCTGGTTTAAAATATTGGTCTCAAGCACATCAAGAAAATCACAGGAAGCTACCTTTGGTGTCCTCTACTCTGTCTTCACACACCTTGAAGGTACCAACATTTACAACAAAATGCTGTTTGCTGATCTCAGTTCAGCATTCAACATAATTTCCTCCACAATTGTGATTGAAAAACTTAACACTCTGGGCTTGAGTACCACACTCTCTTGGATACTGGATATTGGACCTCTTCACAAACAGTCCCCAGACAGTCCAGATTGGCATTCACACTTTATCCACTCTAGTGGTAGAATACGAGAGCCCCCCAGGGTCATGTGCTCAGCCCCCTTCTGTTCACTCTGTACAGCCATGACTGATACTCCCGACATGAGGAGATACAAGAGACAGCTGCATGCATGAGGAGTGATACGTAATTCTGTACAGCAATTAGGAGTCACTATTGCTACATATGGTCATTAAACCAATCTAAATACTTGTTTTGAGCTGTCCAACTCTAATTATTTTTCAAAGCCATAAATGTTGTTAGTCATTTGGGGGAAATCGTATGTTGGTCTTTAACTCCTGCCTCTAGTCAAACAGATTGATGGTATTTTCATTAGTAGAGTGTGTTTTCCTGAGATTAGGATTATAGTGAGCATAAATTGAAAACTGGACCATACTTAACAGATTTTAGAAACCCAGTGGAGGCTCTGCCTGATACCAGACAGGTGTGATGTCTTCACCCATTAAGAACTGCAAAAAAAAATTGTTCCATAGTTTTCTGACTCAAAGAACCTTAAAGTAAATCATAGAAAATATAGTACTTTTTTTTAAATTTCTGCCACAACAGTTAGTGTAAAGCAGGGCATATCATTGCCCTGCTTTTAAATTCTCAGTTCTTTTAAGTAAAACATTTTTGCATATTCATAAGCACATCTTGAATTATCTCTTGAAATTAATTACTAGTTCTAGTTCTTCTGAATCACATAGAACCAGTCTGAGAAAAGCTATAATATAGCAAAAGGGTCAAGCGGATGTTATTAAATGTCTGATGCTTGTCTAATTTTTTCATCAGGGGTGTTTAATTTCAAGTCTCACTTCAGATTGTGTCCAGACATGATGTGATCAACAACAGTTTGGTCTTTTCAGCATAAATATACTAAAAGGGTAGATTCTGGTTTAATCTCTGATACACATTTTACTCTGGTTTGCATAATCTCCTCGGAATCACATTTTCATTTGCACAGAGAGGCAGGTAACCATATGTGGTAATAACCTCAGATGTAGCGACCCTCACACTCACTCTGACACAGGAGTGGAAATGGATATGCACACTTGATGATACGCTGCATTAAAGCAAAGCATGCAATACATCAAATATAGCACACACCCTCTTACTGATAGTATGAAAGAGAGAAGGCATATTAACATTCTTTTTGCCAAGTTAATTATAAAAGTGAGTGAAATGATCCTGTGAGTTTAAAAGTATTGCTACAGGAAAAACTGCATTACCTTTCTGTTTACTATGTCACACTGACACATACTTTAGAGAGACAGCTATAAAATGCATGACACAATCTTGTATTTTTGTAGTAGAAACAGACAATATTAGCATTTTATCCTGGTGACTGGGCTGTAACGACTGAGATAATTTTTAAACATTTCAGGTTTATTAGTTATTCTGATTGTTTTTATGTAGTACAGAAAATAATTACAGGTCATTTTGACACAGCAGGCTCTCCTGATTCAGAGGTATTTATCTGAAGTGTGTTTGATTTTCATTCAGAATATAAAGTTGTGATTGTAAGCATGAATGAGAACCAATGGTTGCTGGGAAACTTGGGAAAATGGTCTGTTTTGTTTGTCTGGGTTACTGTAAAATCATGGCTGTGAAACATGGCAAACTTTGTGGAAGACAACCTTCTCTCTCAGTGAAAAATGGAGCAAACATAGCGATCTTTTATATCCACTATATTCCACAAATAAATCCCCTGAAATCTTACACATTGGAGCTTTGAATGCTTTCATTACCACTTTTACCTCTGCTTTACTTTTAGTCACTTCTGAAAATATACCTGCTAATTGCTCCCATACATTCACAAGCTTGTTGCTAAATCTGGTGCTGAGCTGGTACCTTTGTATAGTCAAGAATAGATTTGTTGTTGTTTCTTTTAAACTGAAAACAGCTCAAAGAGGTTGATGAGAGCAGAGTTGTAAAATAGACAAATCTCTTTCTAGAGCTACACTGTCAGTCTGAATTACCTTTTTTTAACATATTACATTGTGATTTTATCTGTAAATAACAAAAAAAAACATTGATTAGTGAAGCTTCTGATGGCTCCAAAGAGGAAAAATTATCACTAAATAATTAACACAGAGGAATCTGTCCATCCATCCACCCATCCATTCATATCTTCTACTCAACTTTGTAATTTATTTGATAAATATGTGTTTTTTAAAGCCTGCCCCTGCCTGCAGCTGTGGTGCCCAGTGACAGCAGCTCCTGGCTGTGGCCCTGCAGGGAAACTCCAAGGTGAGAATGTGTGGAACAAGATAATTGTCAAGTGTTGGCACTGAGCACTGAATATTTTTTTTTGTTTAAATGATTGCTCTTAGCCAATGATGTGTATTTCATGTAATCTGGTACTTTCAGAAATAAAACTGCCTCCCTCCTGAGTCCCCAGTTACCATGGCAATGACTTGCTGTGAAATTCCCATGAGCTGAAGCAGGCATTGTCATTATTTTGGAGCATCTGAAAAAAAGAAATGCCTTTTACACCTCAAGCTACACTGAATTCTAATTTCATTTGACAGTCAATCGAGTCATGCTCAACTTTTTTCCTCTAATGCTGTCAATCTTATTGTGCGTGTTGCCGTCATGCTAAAACCGACTCTGGTGAGCAGCTAAGGGTTAGCTAACAAGTCTCTCTCTCTCCTATCTCCCTCTCATACTCTCTCGCTCACACACACAAACACACACATTCACGGCATTCATCCTGTTATCTCACATGGTAGTGTGACATCACACCAACAATTGTAGGCAAGCCCTCATTAGCTTTGTATTCTGAAACTCTTTCTTCCCTTTTTCTCTGCTCACCCATACACATACACTAACGCACGCACACACTCGGTCTTTCACAGCCTGCTGCTCAGCTGGTCTTTATCACAGCTCTAGTCTGCTGTGTCAGTGACATTCTGGGTATGTACAGTCTCTCATTATCCTCCCGCCTCCTCTCCCTTTGCTGCTCTCTCTACTTTGTCATTCTTTCTGGTTTCTCTCTGTTCCTTGTTCCCTCATTAGTCCATCTCTTCTGGCTTCTGCAGCTATATAGCAGCCTCTGTGTGTCTATGAGTGCATAGTATCTATGTTTCTTTTTTTTGTTTGTCAAGCTTACTGGCTTGTGTAATGCAAAACCAGCTATACCCATGGCAGAAGTAGAGAGAATAGAAAGCTTTGTGATCAATGCAGTGTTTCAGTGGTTATTATTGTTTCTTTAATGACAATAAATCTCTAATTAATACAGAAAAGGAACAGAAAATAGAATAGCAAGTTGATACTGAATATTCACTGATAAACACTAATCAGCAACTCATTAAAAACATTCACTCCATTCATACATTGTAAAAACCAGATTTTGAGACAAGGCACTGTTCAATGGTGGTAATTTAGCTGAGTACTGATCAGTAGGACACATTACTGCTGTATTAACTGTGTATAAAATGATTTTTGATTTGTTTTGATTAATTGGCTATCCCTTAAGCCAACCCAAATAACCTTTGTCTTTTCATTTTAGCTGGTACAAATGAGAGAAAAAAAGGATATGAAATCTCTTCTGTTTGACTTCATCAAAAACAAAAAAGAGTATGACAGATCAAAGCATTTACAACAGAGAAAACTGAATAATCCTGAATACGGAAGACAGATGGGTACCAGTTCTTAAATTAAAGGATGTAGGAAAAAAGTAGTATAAAAAAGGTTACATATTGTAGCCCTAGTTCTATAACCACAGGGTTGCTGGAGTTTCTGTGAAATCCCCCTTTTCAATAGTACTAACATATATGCTCATTACATTTTCCTTAAAAGTAGACATCTACTCAGGAAAGGCCCACCAAATATGAGTCCAACACAATACAAATTCTGTAATTCCTTCAGTAAGCGATGTAGGAGAGGCAGGGCCCATACGTAGAGGACTGTGCTTGTGCTTATAGAAGTGGGTTAATAAAATAGTGGCCTTAGTTCTATCCAGTACAGACTCTGCCCTCTACTGAACTCTGTGGGTACTCTATGGCTCCCAGAATGTACACATTTCATAAGGCCATCATTGATCCTGACTCACTGAGGCCTCCCTGTTTTGGGAGACACACTTAGTGCACTTTCACACCTGCCTCATTTGGTCAGGACTTTACAGTTTGATACAAACCAAAATAGCAGGTGTGAAACCACCCAGGATCTATGGTTGGTCCTGACTAAACAGTCAACCTTTTGCCCCACGAAAAGAGGTGGTCCTGTTTTGGATCAAACTGAACTATGGTTCGTGTCCAGTGTAAAAGCAAAGGTTCGGACCTTCGGACATTCGGACCTTTGGACCAATGACAGGAAGTATGGCACCCAGGAAATGGAAAGCCAAGTATCCAAGTAACCAAAACAAAAAATGAGCCGAGAAACTATATGGGGAAAGGGGAGACCAAATGTCTTATTAACATTTGGTCCCTAGACTTTATTAAGGGCCACCTAGAGACAAAATCATTAAGCTACAATCAAGTTACAATCAAGCCACAAAACATGGAATTTTTTGGTTTCATGGTGATGACATCAGACACCTGCCCGCCAACAAACCAATCAGTGTAAAGTATAGAGACATGCAACTCATGTACTTGATGATGATATGAAATATGTTTGTCATGTAAAGTCCATTAGTCTATTTGCATAATAGCAGTGTGAAACTGAAACCGACCAGACCGAATGTATACAATGTAACAAAAAAGTAAACCTCAGTTAAGACGTTGGTCTGGACTTTCATGTGTGCTACCATTTAATTTAAGCTGTATTATTGATGCTAACATAATTATGTTTTTTTTTTTCAAATGATGTTAAAATTTAGCTTTGTATTGCAATAAAAGTCAGACAAGTCTTTTGTCTCACGTTTAAAAAAAAAGACCATTGAGAAAAGCTCTCCATACACTCAGCAACTGAAGTTAGCAAAACTTAAAGTCAGGCAGAATTTTTCATCTGCTGAATCTGTGACACCATTTATCTTTTCAAGTGAAGTACATCTTTGTTATGAATTCAAAAAGAAGAAAATAGTCAAAAGTTAATTGAATAATGTAATGAGGAGGATTACATGTATGACATAAAATATGCGTTTCTATTCTTGCAACTTAACTGCAAATAAAAACTTATTGTCATGCATTTAGAGGAAGTCTAGAAAGTCAGTTCATGAATTGCAGTAAATGTTTTCTTCTGTCCCCTACATCCACGAGCTTACTTTGTGAAACAGCTTCAGAAAAGACCACTAATCTCTGACGTGACCTCGACCTGTTTCTGTTGTCATATGCCTTCATTAACTTATTGCACATGGCACATGAAATGCTGGCTCAAGTAATGAAAAATGATGATGTCAGAGGAAAAAACAACAACCGAAGACAGTTTTTTCAGTTTATATGTATATATTGTTTAGAACAGCTCTTTTTTTCTGCCAGTTTTTATCAAAGCATTATTAGAGATTAGTCAGTTCCCAAAGGAGCATCACAATGCAGAGGAGGGAAAAAAAACAAAACAAACAAGAACAAAAAAACCCAAAACAAAACAGAGCCTTTGTTTAACACTGCTTATGTTAACTGTACTCTGTGCATTTCAGGGTTTAAGTTAAAGATGCCTTGCCTTTTTTTATCATGACCTCTCAAATAAAGTAATATAGAGAAACAAAAAGAATCATGTGGTATTTTCTTTTTTATTAAAGGTCTGGCCATGTTTAACATTTGCAGAAGAGGAAGGGTACAGTATTGAGTGAGATCTTATTAGAATAAAAAGAGTCAGAGAGGGATACGCTCATTTATATTCTGAAGTTGTGTTTCACAATGGTGGTACTGCCCTTCAGGGAATTCAAGGAATGTCAGGGGGTGCTGGAAGCAATATTTTCAAAAGGAGGGAGTTGAGGTGTTCCTGAGGTGCATTCAAGACACCAACAGTTCACAACAAGTTGAGATGAAACTTTCAGCTACTACTCTGTAACACAGAGAACTTATTAGTTTTAATAAATTTGATTGCGATCCAATCCTGGTTCAGATTTTTCTCATTTTCAGAATTTCATTGCTTCTACAAAATACTGGTCATCCACAGAATGGATTGTAATTGACCTTTCCACAACAGAGGATGAAGAGACCCTTTGTTTGAACTTTGACTCTATTTATCTGTTGTAGGCTGTGAAAAATACATTGAAGTTTCTAATAGTTAAAATGAGGTTTCAGTCAAAATCTCACACTTCAGGGCCAAATTTAGAGCACATTAAAGTCAAAGATAAGATAGGTGTTTAAAAGAAAATGACATGATAAAAATGAAAGTTAATGTCAGCAAGATGTTTTGCTAGTAAATTAAAGTAATGGCCTTAACAAAACAGTCCACTGTATATCTTGTTTTGATTGTATCACTAAAGGGTATACATCTGTTGATTCACAAGAATCCAAGATGTCCAGTGCTTGGGATACACTTCAAATAGCAGTCTGTGTACATTAACAGAAACTTTAAAAAAAGTCATTGCATTTAGCTACCGTCAAAACAGGCTTGCTGTCAAAACTGCAAAGAAGCACTCCTCTGCATAAGTTTATTTATTTATTTATTTTAATTGGGCGGTGTGCTGTAAAGTGCTTGTCTGATTCAGTAATTCAGTGTGTTTGAATTTAAGTAGCCAGGTAACAGACAGTTTACTGCAGCGAACTAATTATCATCTAAAAATAAAAGAGATTACAGAAAAAAAAATATCTTGTCTAAATTTTCCCAGAGAATCCACTCAACTTGCAACTCTTAGTGCTCTGTTGTCTCCAATAAGTGATCTGGCCATCAGTCTTGTTAGCAAAATTGACCAAATATGCTTCCCTTTTATTAACCTGCCATCCCTTATACCCACACCAGGTCAACAATAGGCGGATAGCAACCCAGGTCCGGATAGGATTGCATTTGGGTCCTGAGCTTTTTTTTTTTTCAAACAATGAAGCATTGCTACCCTGTTCAGCACTAATTTAAAACAAGAATAAACAGATTGGTTGATGAGTGTTCATTCCTCCTGCTGGCATTTAAAAAAAGCATGCCTCATATGCTCAGAATAATTGTTTTTGATGATGATGACTGTAAAAAGCGGCAATGTGAAGCATCACTAAGAGACAAAGCATAGAGTATCATTTGAGCGTACTGCCACCAAACCCTACTCTGAGGGCACGGAAAATAAATGATGCTACTTAGACACTATGATGTTCCACATCTTTGCTTGAGGAAAATTTTATTAAAGTAGGCCTCTTTAAAGTTAAGGTGAATGCCCTTGCACACAGGAATGCATGCAAACATGGCCACTGGTTGTTCAAATCTGTGGAGGTTAAAAATAAGAGAAGGTTTAAAACTTTTATCTTACATCCTCTTTTTCCACTTTTCACACAACCACTCCCATCACTTTTTGTGTTTACAACAGAATGAAACATCAAGAATGTCCAAAGGCATGCACCATCATTACTATTTGTGGTCTAGATGCAATCAATCGTGTACAAACCTGCAAAAGTCACAGAGTTCATAAAGAGAAGTCAGGGAGACTGTGTGGTGCAACCAAGAGAGACCCACAACTGCCCACTTTGGACAGTGGCCATTCATAACACAGTATAAACACTCCTGCCTTGAGTTGTTGACAACACGTCATGCAACCTAATCCGTCTCTAGCACACTGAACCCCTCAAGTCTAATTGCAGTCCCCCTGATAAGACCTTACAAGCTGACAGCCGGTGCCAGTTGTGTTGAAGCGTGAATGTGCCACACACTATTTAGCCCTAATAGCTTTCTCTGCTATGTCCTCACTCTGCCATTGTCAGAATAGTAAACGAGGGATTACAGCTTTCTTCACACTGCCAGGTGAATCTATTAGGGATTGGACTTTGCCACCTAACTCTATCCACTGCAGAGAATGAGAAAGTTTGCTCCACTCTGTTGTGTCAATGCAAATAAACCGAGGATAGGATTTGGAAAGGGAATTTGTACTGATGCCCTTCTGCTGCAGGTGTTCCCTTTTTGCATGAATCACATCAAATGAGTGAGATTATCCAGTAAAGGAGCCAAAGAAAAGCTTTTCTTACCCAGAGAAAGTTCTACTGTGTCTTGCCAGTTGGAGAAGATTAACACAGGGGCATCTGACATCAGCAATTCTTTTCATGTGTTTGGCACCGAGTTGATACCCTTATCCAGAACGACTCACATCAGATGAAACAGGAGAGCAGTTTGCAAAGAGGTGGCAGGTTGGCCTTAGGTGTGATCATAGCTAATCACTGCTGCATTTTGAATGTGGCTCATTTACTCTGAACAAACCAACTGATAAACAAAGTAACATAGACTCCAGTTTCAGTGTCCTATCATCCCACATGACTAGAGACGTTAGTAGTGTGGAGAATAAACACAAATCAGATTCCCACACCTGGAAATTTAACACTGCAATTTCAGCTCAGATTATAGTTTTAAAGGAGTTTAATTTTCTCTGAAGCATATCTTTAACTTGTGAGCTAGTCATGCCATATTATGGTACTTTTATGATAAAAAAAAGTTAGATTTTTTTTTCAGCCTGACCCCTTTAATGAGCTTGGACGATACAGTGAACCTATTAAATTTTCACCTACAAAACATCCTGCTTAGCACATATCTTGGCTGAATTGCTTTAGGGAACAATTTAATAGGTAACACCACTGTTATCACTCACTGATAATAATAAATTTATTCATATGACAACATTTTGGTGAAAGAAAAGACTTAAAAAACTAAGCTGATGTGCCCAACTGAGATCGCCAGGCAGGGAGTTTCATTAAAAAGGGCTCCAGACTTTAAAGAGCCCATCACCATTAGTGACAAAAAGAAACCAGTAATGGAGCCCACTCAAAAAACCTCATGCTGCGATGGGGCTCAGGAAATTCCTAGATTCCTCATAAGAAGATCACAATTATATCCAGCAGCCTGACCATGCAAAGCTTTAAAAAAAAGAGTAGACCTTAAAATCAGCTTTAATCAGCAAAGGACAGTAAGGAATGGTACGGTGAGTTTGCTCATCTTTAGAACAGCTTTATGTATAGTTTATTTTTGTGACGACTCACCTGTTTGAGGTTGAGGTTGTCAAGCATGGAATTCTGTGGAAAAAGGCAGCACTGTTTCTCCCTTTTGATGCTTGAGTCAGTGTTTCAATATTATCCTTAAGTCAGACCATGTCTTCAGAAATATGTCAAATAGCCCTAAACCTTAAAGTTGCCAGAGGTTTTTGATGGCACAGAGATGCATTGGGTTATTAAAAGGATAATATAATGTTGCAATTATTTTATTGGATGCATTTTCAAATATGATAAATGCTGCCCTTTTTATGTTGTTTTCTATAAAAAATAATTAAATCAATTGAAAATCATAACATTCATATGCAGCTAATTTGTGCCTGTTTTGACCGAAATGAGTGAATGATGAAAAATTGTGTTGTGGTATAGAGTTTTTTTCAGCTGTTGCATTTGAACATGAAAGCAAACTGTATTGTTTATATATTTCAAATTCAGATTTGTTATTCTGAAGCTGACCCTGCTCTCTGTGCTGCTTTTAGAGAAATAATTCCCAAACTTATTCAGCCCATCTGGGGACCTGAACAGCACAAAAACTCCCATCTTAAATTCCTGTAACACCAACATTTATAAAATTCTTATAAAGAAAACCACAAATAATTAATTTTAAATTTATATGAAATGTCTTCATTCAGTGAAAAAAAGTACATCATATCAATAATCAAATTTGCTTACTGTCATTTATTTTCACTACCTCAGTAATCCTACACATTTAAGTTTGTATATGTGCTGTCAAAATACTGTCTCTTTGATGTATCTTCTTTTCACAAGAAAAAAAACATTTTGACTCATTCTAGTGCTTCACTTGAAGATACCCATACCCAGTATGTCCAAATTAAAAGCTTAAGTTCTTACTACTCATCACTTCCTCACCAAAAACACATTTAGGCCTCTCATCTGCATTTGGAATGGCTTAGGTGGTGATGGTGGTGAGTGGAGGGGTTAATAGTAATTAATAATTTAAAAAGTTGTGAAAAAAAGGACAAAGAATAAAAATCGTGTCAGGTGCATAAAATAACTAATTTCTGTGTATTCAAAAAATATCAAGAATATGTCTCTGTCTCATGACGTTTGTCTTTCACAGATCTGTTCATGAAAAAGGTTCAAAGGAGACTGTAAAAAATCGAAATGCAACAAATCTAAGAACATCTCTTGGAGAACATTATGCTTGGGAAACCAATGTCAGACAGTCTTTTATGTTGCAAAAAACAATTTATTCGGAAAAAGATTTGTTTCATTAGCATGCTTGTGCAATGCAAAACGAAACATATCACAACACTTATTTCTTGCTCACACACTGGAGTGCTACTCCACAGCAACGGACCCTGTGTTATTGGTGAGGATAAAAAGCATATTTTAAATAGATGTCTTTATCCGTCAAGGTAGAAAAGCTCTATGAGTGTGCAGTCCATTTACTATATACTGTATTTCAAATATTCTTCTTGGAAGAATTGTGGTGCTCGAATAATGCAGCACTGGAAGCCAAGCAGGCCACATTAACATTAACAATGATCTCAGCATCAGAGTCTGTTGGGATGTATCAACTACCAAGACTATGTTTCTTAAACTGCAACATTAAAGAAAACCCACACTGAGGTAATCGCGACAAAGTGTAGAGGCAAAATAAAGGATGAGCAGGAATCCCCATCATGGCTTGTTTACCCTCTAGCATGCACTGAAAGGCTTCTATTTGTGCTAAGTTCATTTACTGTCAAAGTCAAAATGGCTATATATAATAGTTTGACTTTCAGAGGAAATCATTATAGATTATATAACACAGGCTAGAGAGCCTATTTATAAGGATTTGCCTGACAGTTAAAGTCACACACACTAAACATAACTCCAGCTGATGTATAGCTGCCATTAGCCAGATGCTTTTAACCAGCTGTTTGGATGAGTGCCTACCTCTGGTAGCTTTTTTCTCCTCTCCTCCACAATAGTGTCTGTTGTTATTTACAATGGAAAGGACATGTTTAGGAGAACAGTGTGCACCTTGGGATCTGTGAGTAATAATGCACACAGTGAGTTTAAACCACCGTGGAGGTCCCGTGGCAGTCATATATTGTGCATAAACACAGCAGACGCAGAACAGTTTTTGTTTGGCTGCAAATCAAAAAGAGCTTCATAAATGTTCAGGTGTTTAGGTGTAATTTCCTAACACAGCATATATGACTCCAAGGTCATACTACGGTCATTTTACTAATGTAACTAGCATTAGTGATGCCAGCGTGCAATAAATGTGTGGGTAAATAAAATAAACTGCCATATTTAGACAGTTTGACCTAATGCAAAATCAAATCATCATGCTTGTGTTTTTATGAAGTGTTGTTTGTTGTTGATGATGCAGTTTTAATAATGCAGCTTTGAGAACAATGGCAGTTGGAAGGTTTGGACCTTGGTCACTTTTATCAATAGCATTATTGTACTGTACCTACTTTACGTTGTAAATGTAAGTGACTTTTGTAAGTAGATTTTTTTTAAATTGTCCCTATGGATATCAAATTTTTAAAAGCTGTGTAAGTCTCTTGAGCAGTTTGAATAAAATGCTACAGTGTCAAAATCTGACCTGATTTGTCGCCCTGCTGTTAAAGTAGAGGGCCGCTTTAATACGAAAAATAAAAAGCAATATGAGTGAATTATACAAGACATCATAAATAGATTGACTAGGCTAGAGAGTCTAAGGAGTTAACCTGGCTAGATCACCATGGTCACTAAAGCTGGAAATGTAACCAGATCTGGACCAGGTTTTGTCAGAGTTTCAGCTTGAAACTCATTCATTAATAAACCCTGTTGGAGATAGCAACACCCTATGGCCAATAGTCACTCTATGAGTATCAGCTGAGCAAATAAGTTATATGTTAACATGTAAACTTGTTGGGCCATGATGTTACATTAGTAATGCCACTGAACAAAGCTCTGCAAATTACAGTGGCAGTGAGCCTTTTGCCCAAGCTGGCCAAAAGAAACCTGTAAAATCACAAATAATACATTTGACACTCACAGCATCAATAATCAGTATTACTTTTACCTACATATAAAAGGTGGTATAATCCCTTCAAAAGATGGCAGAATATTAGGACTTTGGGTTATGTTGTTGTGCACAAATCTGGTATTCATCCTTTTATGATGCTTTTATATTACAATGAATAATAAATAGATTAATATATGGTATTAATTACAGATAATATTCAATCAATAAAAAAACATCTCACTTTGATTTGTCCTAAAGCTAAGAGATTTTCTCATTTCCCTCATTGTGGGACAGTATGAAACCTAAATGCAGCTCCAAAGTATGGAGTTGAAATCCTCTGAATAATTTTTAAAATTTAAAAGCTCAAGAACATGAAGCTTTCACAACATGCAAATATTGCAGAGAGGATGAGGAGAAGCATGTGGAAAATTACTATGTAAGTTTGTACATAAATATATTTATTTCCCTCACAATCTCTCCAAAAATTGTTCTGATGTTTTGTGTTTGACTAGTCTTTATTTTTTATAGCCTGAGGAGGACAAGAAGATGAGTCCATTTTGTGCAGTTCACAATTTTATAGCAGGGCCATAGTAAATAAAGGATAAGAACTTTTTCCTCAGCTGGAAACTGATCTTGCAATTATTAGTAATCACATCAACAGACGTGAGGACAGCCAAAGCAAAAGCATCTTTCCTGCCCAAAGACTTAGACAAATTAAATGTGCCTTACAGATTAGATGTAAATTACTGCTTGAGAACTGGAACATATTCTCTCTGTCCTCTCCACGGCATCTACCATTACCTTGGTTAAAAATCTGGAACTGCAGTCGTTGAAAATGTATCCTGTGTATCTGTCTCACAGAGACCTCTACCTTTATTAGCCACACAATGACTGTCTTTTTCTACATTACAGCCAGACTTAGAACACATTAGTCCTTTTTTTCTTTTTTTGTTTTTAAGGAGTATGAGTGAGCATGACAGCTACTTAAGAGCCCGTAGGGGAGTTATAGCCGAGTAAGTGCCTGTACTCGTCTTTTATTGTCTGCTTCTATGAAATGGGTGGAGGACTGTGGATTAACTCCATCTGTCCATCTGTCTCTTCATCATGCACGATCACACTCAATATCTAATGATGCTACTGATCCAAAATAGGCAAAACTTAATGGAACGAAGTGTGTCATTGCCGCCTTGTGGCATAATAAGATTATGCTGATTTGTCAAAAGAGGATTATGCAATAGCTAGTACAGTTAAGAAAAACTCTGACGCAGCTGATTAGGTTTTCATGTAGCCATAGGGGCTGATGTAAGTATCTCATTTCTCCATAATGTATTTATTGTTTGTGGTTTGAGGGTGTGGAGGGACAATGTTTGTTTAATCTTTTGCATGTCTTGCACAATATGATGGCCATAATTTGCCAAAATTTGTCAAATGATGCTTCTCATTTCATTTCAGTGTTGAACTGATTGGCCGAAGGGAGCCATAATTATAATCATCCCTGTGCATGTCTCACAGTAACTTCAGTATCAATGAAAAACTCGTTTTGGTTACCCTCCTGCCGTTAACAATAAGCAAACAAATGTTTGTACAGCTCACTGCTCTATCACATGTTGCATCATTAGAAGGTATGATATCTTTACTTGTTCTTGTTTCCATTGTGAACCTGAACAAAAACAGAGGCTACACCATGTATTATTTTGAGTCAGAAGACTAAAGGGCATGAGGTATCATGCAGTCATGGACAAATGTAGTAATGTAAAACAATGTAGAAATATATCATAGACATAGTTATAATAACAGTATTAAGGTAGGGGGTGGGAGTGGCTGACAGCCTCAAAATTTGGTTCATAGACTCATGAACCCAAGTCTCGTGTTGATGCATGTTACTACAGTGTTTAACATGCACAAATTATCAGCTAAACCTTTAGATTATAAAGCACATATTTCCACAAAGAGAAAACCACCTGGCTGAGTCTGACTGTTGAACCACAGCTCACCAAAGTATGATAGTTGGCACTGTAATAATATGTGGCTCCCAAACCTTGATTACCAAACAGGCAAAGTAGGCAACTGCTTTAGTCCCCCTACACTCCGAGGGGTTGATTAGCTTACTGCTAATCAACTGTTTTTCTTAAGTCTTCTTTTTCTCTTTAAGAATTAATACTGTCTACATATTTTTGACTGTGTTGTTCTGTCTTGCTGTGGGTTTTGTGAGCAAATATAGTTTAAATTCCTCTACTGTTGCATCTATGATACACTCATGGTCTGTATCTCATGTTCAATTATACTGTCTCTTCTAACACAAAAAAAGCTAGTATTATTTCTGTATAGGAGCACTGGTTGGTTTATGGGTGTTTCTGTTCACCATGCTTAGAAACTTGGAGGTGATAAGGTGAAATACACAAAGCCATGGAGTAGCAGAGGACCAGTGGGAAAAAATAAATGAAAAATAACAGTATTGTTTCAGAAGGTCAGCTAGCTCTTGGTGGACAGGGATGTTACTTCAACTTTAGCTACCACAGTTCAGCTGGCAAACTAGCCTGAGGCTTAACCAAAGACTTCAAAGCTAGAGCAATACATCTGGAGGGTCAGATTTGTGAGCTGTGATGGGTAACTTGTCAGCAAAGGAAGACCTACACATCCAGTAGACATGGATGCATTGGCACTTAGTTTGAATGCGAGTAAAACATTCATTCTTCTTTTTAATCATTGCCACCACTGACTCCTATTGAAATACCTGTCCCTTTGGGTGTTGTCCTCTCCACTGCCCCAACCAGCTAGATTTCTCCACCATTTTGTACAATGCAAATGGTTGGTTCATCTGTTTTCTTAAAATTTCTGTCTCTAAAAGTGAATGATATATACACATATGTGAATTTGTAATGCAGATTTAAATGGAAAATATCAAAATCCAGATAACTGTGTTAAAAATAATAATAAACTTCTCAAATAAAATCAATTCCCCTGATTTGATAGTTGCTCTTTTCTTTCTTTATCTTTTGTTTTTAGTTTTATCCAGTGGTTATATATTAAGGTCCACAGTACAAAGTCTGAAGAAAAGTTTTCTAACCATTAAAGACTGACACCTTGTATCTTGACATGATATGAGCTTTGGGGATACTGTACCTGCTGCCTTCTATATGTTGTATTTTGAACTGTTAAACCCAGGCAGAGACAGACTAGCACAGAGAGCATTATAGCAGTCATTACATCCTGTCTGACGGCTGCATTGTCAGTGTGTTCCAGTGACATGAGCACTTATATTTATATATATGTGTGTGTGTGTGTGTGTGTGTGTGTGTGTGTGTGTGTGTGTGTGTGTGTGTTCGGATCATTCTGTCCCATGAACACTACATATATATTTATCTATGTTTTCATCTACTAGACACACACGCACACATACACACACACACACACACTACCGAAGAGCTGTTTCTTAGCAACCGTCTTTGGCTGTTCTTCGCAGTGGTAGGTGCCTTCTCTCCCTCAGTGTCTGTCACATTGATACCAATTAGCAGCCATCATGGCGGTGTCATTTACTGTCTGTTACATTAATGCTGCTTACTGTATCTGTATCTGGCATAGTGAAACCAATTAGTAATCTCCACTTAGTTAATTACCACACAGGCTTCATCACCAGTGTCATGTCTACAGGTGGCGTGAAAATATGGGAGGTGCAGTGAAAGTGTTACAATCGGGAGGAGGTGTCATCATTCAAATGTCAATGTAGTTGTAAATGTAGACAGGATATGAAACCTAAGTGAATCTAGCAGTGTGAAAAAAACTAAAGGTCTGAATATTTTGTTTTTTAAAAAGAAATATCCAGGTATTTATTTTGATACACCCTGAATAAAAGCCTCCTTCTGATTACTCTCCTCTGCAGGGACATCATTTCACAGTCTCAGTGATTTTCTTTTACTCTGTGTGTAAACAAGGTTTAAAGGTTTGAAGCTTGAGGTCAAATTCTTGAAAACAGGTTGACCAGTTGCAATTCAATATTGTTCATATGAAATTTACAGATATTATAGTTCTGCTCTAATTTTCCACTCAATTTTAAAATGGCTTTAGGGAGATAAGCGTTCATCACATTGCATGGTTTGTTATGGTAAAAGAAGTACCAACATAAGTGAATATGTTTTGTGGTATGTGTTGTTTTAGCCATGCTATTGTGACAACATGGCATGGGTAATGATGTCAATCAATCCAATTGAATCCAATTGAACAGATTTCCATAAAGTTTGGTACTGACTTGGTTAGAATCTCAACTACTATTGCATAAGTTTCCCTAATATGGCTTTTAATACCAATGATTATTCCCTGAGTTTTGATCTGGCTTCAGGTCAAAACTTAAACTGTCATACTTTGATATGTGACCAAAACTTTCATAACTAAAGATAGTCCCTTTTGAAAATCTACTAGGCCAACATGGTTACTACTTCTGTTTATTTATTTATTTATTTATTACCTCTCCAATGATTTATGACACCATGCCCAAAATAACCACCACACCGTCCCCTCTGTTGTTTTTGTCTAGGTGTGGCACTCCATCCCACCTCCTGCCGCCTGCTTCTAATCAGCCCACACACCTGCAGTAGATCCACTAATTTAACTCTTGCAGATCCTGTGTTCTGATTCCTCTCTGCAGTCTCTGCCAGATCATTGAGATAGTCGGTGTGTGACTCAAGCGTGGACTTTTTTCCAGTCCAGCTAAGGCCCTGTCCTTACGTATGTGGATATTTTTGAAAACAGTTTATTCTCTGCATTTGGCCTCCCATAGTGACTAAAAATGAATTTTTACAGCACTGAAAACTGAGGTTTTGGAAACCCCCTCAAAGTTGGAAATTTTCAAAGAACTCTGTTTTGTCTCTGTTCATGGGGATAGCTAACATAACAGAGGGTATGGGTAACGCCTGTAATCACCTCAACTTAAACCTGGCAATTATTGTACGCGCATTTGCCATAAATCCAAGGTGGCAGGTTACGGTTTGTGTATGTCTGGTCAGTACTGCTATGTTTAATTGCATGTTTGCAAGGAAACGTAGCTTCACTTCACCATTATACACTACAGTTCAGTTTCTTTTTTTAATTCACCAACCTTGTCTTGTTTACAATTCCCACTTGCTAAAAAATACACTTAATACGCAAGTGCACAATGTTTTTAATGGTGTTTGGCATGATAAGATGATCACACACTACTGCCACCTACTGGCCTGGTATGCTCATGTGGGCATTTTAAGCTGTTAGAATAGAATAGAATAGAATAGAATAGAACAGAATAGAATAGAATAGAATAGAATAGAATAGAATAGAACGCCTTTATTGTCACTGTACACATGTACAATGAGATTAAGAGCAGCTCCATCTGTGCAAACCTATGCATACAATAAAGAAAACAAAGGAGACAATAAATAAGATCAAGTAAGTTATATATACAACAACATGGTCCGATTTGTACTTTACATTCAAATAGTGGGAATTGCACAGTAGGTGGTTGAGAGGTAGTCTGGGGGGTTGGGGGGTAGTCACAAAATTGTGACACATAAAACACAATTTTTTTAAATTATTATAATCACAGCATGGATTTGCAGCGACTGAACACTGACTCAGGTGGAGATCAAACAAAATAGTGACGATAATACTTTTTTCTAGCACTAAAGGCAAACTGGCAACTAAATATAAACAAACTTTTATTTTGAAAAGATATGACAGGAAACATCCGGCACTTTACCCGGAATTACTTTATAAATCTGCCCTTTAACAGCCAGCATGAGCAGGACTTTCGATAAACTTAAGCTGTGACTTTGCAAATCGAAAGTTACGTCGAATTCTTTCACCAAATAAGACGATTTATGTAAACGAACCACGGTTTTATTTTTCCTTGTTCGTTTGACGTCTTTATACGTTGTTGACCAGGACGTGTATTGGCGTTAGCATTAGCATAAACTCGGTTGTACAATGTCAACACCATCATCAGAAGGAGCAGATGCCCCTGTTTCAAAACCCAGCCAGGCGTTCAGGAGCTGCTGGAGCTGTCGGCTCCTCTCCGGCGGGGGTTTGATCCTGGCGGGAGCTTATGTGTTCAATGCGGCCCAGAAAGTCATGCGAAAAGGTGGACCAACCTCTATGGGGACAGTAGCACAGATTACATTTGCTGCCAGTAAGTCATGCAGTTCTCTGAAATTTGAGGTGTTTCGTCACTGTTGGTATTTTCTAAAGACTAAATCGCACACCTTTGTTTAACTCCCAGGTTTGGCTGCATGGGGAGTGGTTATCATCGCTGATCCAGTGGGGAAAGCTCAGAGGAAAACGTGAAGGCTGCTTGAAACAAAAAAAAAAAAAAAGGCTTAAGTGCGGACTGTAAAAGTCGTGGACAATGTGACAATGGACAATGTGACACCCAGCCAAGGAAGCTGCTTTTGAGTCTGTTGTGAATGTACAAAGTATCCTACGCCATTTGACGCCATTGACTGGTTAAATCAAAATGAAATAAGTCATATTTCATTTAAAAAATGGCAATTTAACATCCCTGTAATCTTTAAGATGTTAAACATATAATTAATTCGCAGTGTGTAATATAATAATGCAGGAACCACTCTATTCTCACTTTCATCCATAAACTTTCTTGAGGTGATCTGACATTTTGACAGTCGTGCAATTATTTTCCAACTCAATTATTTATTTAGTTACGTTAATTTTAAAGAACGCAAAAAAAGTTATTTAAAAATTACACGAATAAAGTGGAATGCAGAGTGAGATTTCCTCAGAGTCATCCTGATTGTTTAGAAAATGTAGCTGCTGCATTGTATCTCATGACCACCACAAAAGCTAAGAGAAGATAAGGAATGTTTCCTTGTAACTGAAACGCAATGTTTCCATTAAGTATCGAGTCAGCAGCATGGAAGGTGAGCATTAAGCCCATTTGAATACTTGGAAATTTGACAGTTTCTGCTTAGAAATTCAGACTAGCATGGACTGACTTTGCTTTTTTTCAACAGAAAGATCAGTTATTTATAGAAAGATTTTTACACTTGCTCTAACAAGGTAATTTAAAAAAATCTAAAACAAACTTAGCCACTTGAGTATTAACTGGGATAACAACTACTTTTCTTTTACTACTTTATATGCTTCTGTTTTCTTATATTACCATGCAAGTCTTTCAAAATCCCAATACAACAAGCAAACACACTGAAGACAGCACACACACTGTGGGTCAGTTAGTCTGAGTTACCTTTTATTAGTGTTATACTGATCTGAGCACAATTGCTCACAAGGAAGAGTTTGATAAGCATGATGCAAAAAAACACCCTAAAGTCATTTTCAGTCGCGTAAAATGATCATGACATTCTGATTGATTTTTTTTTTTTTAGGTTAAAGAAAAATATGAAAATAGAGTTGACAGTACATTTAGGCACACTATTAACACATACTGTACACAGATATGCACAATTTTCATTATCATAGATTATAATAAATACTGGGGTTAAAAAAAAAAAACAAGCCTTCCTGTATGGAGAGGTGTGCAGAAAGTTAAAGGTGGCACCTCCTTCTCCACCATAGGGACAAAACATTAACCCTCCCACTCAGGGAGGATCCAGTCCATGTTCTCCTGCTCAGCCAATCAGAGTCCACCGGGGCTGCTCAGTGCAAGCAAATCAAAGCAGATGAGGGAGTTCCATCCAGTGACTGCCGCAGAATGGGGCTCCGTCCAGCCAATGGGAGAGACCTTCCCACAGTTGCTACGTTAAGTGCTCATACGCAGTGATTCCATTGGTCACAGGACATGGCTCTCCTGTGAGCCTGTTTGACAGAAAGAGACAGGGGCAGTCCCTCCAGCTGGTCAGTTCATAACAACAATTCGTCCACACAGACCAGAACAGGCTTGAATGCATAAAATGCCACTTATGAGTTAAAAAGATGCAGTTGTTTTAGGCCGCCTCTGAACTAGCTATAGCCCAATGAGCTAATCATCGGGCTGCAACTCAGTTTACCCCCTGCCTCTGCCCAGTCGACACCCAAAACGGATTCTGTGCGAGTGGCCGAGGGACATGTGGAAAACATCCCTCATACACCCAACAACAAAAACAACAAAAACCTCAGACTTATAAAACAAGTCTGTAAATAAACATGGTACTTTTACAACAACGGAATGTTAAGTTGTTGGGATAAGAAGACATGGGGAAACTTCTTTCCTGTTCTCTACTATTAAAACAATATGAATTACTTCTTTTCAGTATACAATGATTCAAAATGCACATGCATTAAAAAAAATATTGCACAAAATTAAAGACATTTTCTCTGAATAAAAGTGATTAGGGATATATCTCTATTTGATGTCCTTGTAACGTTCAGCCGTGTGAAGGAGGATACCTCTAGCGTGCGTCTCTTGATTTACTATATACTGTATGTAGTTTTAAGGCTGGTTCACTAGCTCACACTGGCACAGTTTCTGACTGAAGAGGGTTGCATCTTCGTGCTAAAAACACACACAAACGCACGCACACACACACACACACGCACACACACGCACACGCATTCACACAAAATTTTTCACGAGCCGAATACAGATTAAACCAGAGAGTACATTCTTTGATGGTGCGCTCGGTCAGCCGGAGCTGAGCCTCCCACAACTGTAACATGCTTCAGCGTGTCCTCACAGTCTCATCTTTCAGATCAGTAAAAGGTCAGCTTTGCATTTTCCTTCCTCACACGATTAACAATATGAAGCACAGTAATGTTCAGAGTATCTCGACATCAAACCAGTGCACACACACGTATGGAACAGCTTGAGCTTTGGTCGTCACAGGTTATGACAGTAGCATTAAAGGGGGTGTGGGCTCCTCTTTCAGGGTAATGGGTGGTGAGGATGATTCAACGCATGAAAAAAAAAAAATTTCATCATGTCTTACAAGAAGCATTGAGGTTAGAAACAATGCGTACAATGAAAACCAATATCCTTTTTTTCGACCCACGTTTGTTCAGTCACATTTTAAAAACAGTGCCTTTTAACCCAGTGCTACTGACATATTTGGTTGCTATGAAAACAAAACACCATTTGCATGTTAGCAAGTGTGCAGCTTTTGTAGATAAAATGTCTACAGCATGAGGGTAAGTTTGACACCGTGGGGGCCGGGTTGCTGTGACGATGGACTGTGCCGGCCTGAAGACAGAAGCGGGAAGGTAAGGCAAGGTGTGGGTCTATGCTATCTACTCCTGCAGTTTAAAAACAATACAGTATTTGTGGTCTGCTCTCTGGACCATGAGAAAGCAGCATTGACTGGCCCAGGATAAAGCTTAACACATGTAAAAAGTCCAAAAAGGAGAAGGAAAATGTTTTAACTAAAAGAAAAGACTGCCATGTTCAGTCTTGGTGCAAATTACAGGGTTTGTGTGAGCACATATGTGTATGTGTGTGTCTGTCACAGAGTAAGAGGAGGGCAGAGTGTGTGTTCATCCTTCAGTTCTGTCTCAACAGAAGTTATCAGCTGGATAATTGGAGTGTTTTCACCAAAGAGTGAAGTTAGGGGGAGTGGAAGGGCTGAAATCACACACACAGATGCACACAAACACACACACACCTCAACATTCACACCAAGCCCCTCCACTCTCACTCTCACTCTTAGCTCTAGAGTTCATGTGTGTGTCTAGTCGGCTCATGTCCCCACTACCTCCGTCCTCTCCTGTCACCTCTTGAGCGAAGAGGATTTGAGTTTCTGGCTGTATCTGTGGATGCGTGGCGAGCGGGAGTGCAGCTTGACGAAGAGCTCAGGGAATTTGTACTGGGGGAACATTGTTTCCAAGAAGCCCTCCAGGAAAACGTAGACTAGCCGACGGTTCATGGGTTGGTACTGAAACATGTCGAAAACTCGGAGTATGCCCTTCCTCGTGGTGTCGGCTCCGATGATGTGCTTCAGCTCATCTGAGGTAGGGAGAGAAAGAAAGTGGAGAAAGTCAAAAGGGTGATCAAGCTGGCAGGTTATCAACAGTCAAAAAGAAACCTGGACATCACAAAGGAGAGATTTAAGCTTAATTGAAAAGATTTTCCCAAGAGATACCAAACAGAGAGAAGGCCTCAGGGGTGAGGAGTGGGTGGATAAGGCAGTCCCAAACAGAGTGAGATAACATTGGGTTAAAGTGTGTGTGCATATGTGTGTGTGTTTTTACCTGGCATGATGCCCAGCAGGCTGGTCTTGGCAGCTACTCGTGTCCTCATGCGGATGCTCTTGTCCCGACGGGGCGGCGTCTCAGCCAGAATACCGTTGGGCCAGTAGGAATCCCTGTTTAGGACAGTCACAGAGTGTTAATCATAACTCTTCTGACCAATCAGAGTACTTCAAAATAAAACGGGGGAGTACCTGAACTTCTTGACGTAGTCTGCGACTTGTTCTGGTGAGGTCATGTAGTCCACATGATCCACAATTTTCCTGCAGAGACAAAGGAAAGACTACTGATGCTGTGCTCTTTATTTAGTGGATAAGACTTTTGAGGGACTTCTCAGAGATTTTCCAAAGTTTTGATCATATTTGTTCTTGTGTTCAGTTTAAGTATGTGCACACGTCCTATGATTTATATCTTCCCATGGTCTGAGTTCAGTCTGCTCTCTGACCTGTTGATGGTGTCTCCGTATGTGGCCCGGATGAGCTGCTGCAGCAGGTTCTTAATGTTCCTGCGCAGCCACTGGTTTTTCTCCTTGAGGTCAAACACCTCGTCCATCAGCAGCAGCATTACCCTCAGCGGAATGTTGTCATCCACCTGAGCACATGAACAAACATATGAATTTCCACTTTACCAAAATAAACACATACAATTCAGCGAAAACTGAAGCACAAATCCCACAACATGCCCACTGACTCACATTGTCATCAAGCTGAGCGGAGACTCGACAGTGTTCAGGGTCGATGTCAGACTTGGGGAGGAGGGGAGGCACCTGGGAAAAAAAGGAGAGGACACTGGATAATCAGAGGTTGGATGAACTAAACTGTCAGAGGAGTGAGGAAAAGGAGGATTGTGATCAACTGCAGAGAGGCTACACGGTCATGATGTGTGAGGAGTTACAGCGACTGTAACACTAGCAAGCAGAAAGACACTTTTATACTTCAAAAATCCCAAATTACAGTGCTTTGCTGCCCTTTAATAGGATGTATCATACTTTTATGTGATAATGTTACCTTGAGTATGGATTGTTTGATGTCCTGGCCCAGTCTTTCCGACATGCGGCCCATGTTATCAGAGACCTTGGTCATGCCCTCTGCCAGACTGTCTGGCAGCGCCTTCACTGCGTTGGACACATTTCTCATGGAGCTCCTCAGGGGATTTACAAATGTGTCTATCTGATGGGCCAACAAAACAAAAGGAGAAAAACGATTTAATAAAACCAATCACCAGTTAGTCATCCGTAAAGTATGACATATCCTATTATTGATTGCAGATATTTAGATGTCAATGAAAGACACTGAAACACTTGATAAAATGTAGTGACCTTGCGTGCAAACTCTCCCTTGCCCTTGCTGTAGGCCTTATTCTCTAGGAAGTCATAGACATAAGGAATCAGAGTTGGACAGGCCTTCACCATCTCTGGGTTCAGCAGCAACTGCAACACACACAGACATTTTTTGATGTTCACTGCACAACACAATGCAAAACAATAAAGCCTTTTCACATTTCACTTGTCAACACTAACTTGTAGGTAAGCGTTGAGGTCTTTTTTTCTCTTCTCCAAAAAGTCTCTGTCCATATTATTGAAGGTCTTTTTCCCTGGCAGCTTGAGGATTGACGCCAGGTTCTCAAACTGAAACAGAATAAATACACAGTTCTAGGAAGGAGACAACCAAGTTCATGAGGCATTGCTCCATGTTTTATCACTCATGTTTACTTTCTTCAAGGATACAAATGTTGCTGACTTCTCCACACACACACACACACACACCTGTTCAGTGATCCTCATATGGAAGTCATGGAAGTCTGAGTAGCGGCGATAGGTCTTCCAGCAGTCCTCACTGCCGTCCTGGTTGCGTCTGAACACAGTGATGGCGTACAGCGCGTAGGTCTTACCGTGGTCATTGCAAACCCCTGCAGCACCCCAGAAGCCAGGGAGACAAGCGTCAGCTACCACGCCCCGGCAATACATCCAAAATAGGATTGGAAGATGACAGGGTGGATGAAAACAGAAAAGAAAGAAGGGAAAAGAAAGAAAAAGGATGTGCAGGTTCAAAAGGGTGGGAGGAGGGAGAGCAAGCAAAAGAAAGAATGCAGAGTGGACGGTGTGGGTATGAGATAAAAGGGAGACAGAATGACAGGAAAAGAGAGGGAGGGAGGGAGGAGGAAGGAAAAAGGAAGAACAGAAAAACATTGAAGGTGATGGAATGAAAGAAATAAAGAATGCTGGAACAGTATGAAGTGACAAAGCAGACTTGATAAATGGAGGAGGTGAAACATGGACTACATTTACATGCACAAATATTTCAGTTTTTGATTTATTCTGAAAAAAAAAAGACAATATTCCTGCTTGGCGGTTTTCATGGCAAACGAAAATGAACAGTTTGCCAATATTCTCTTTCAAATCCGACTGCTCATACTCCACTGCCTCTTTCATTCACTCTTTCAGGTGAGCCTAGAGCTGGAGACATACTGTGCAGGTTACGCCATTATTTTATGTGCTTTACTGTTTCCTCTAATTCTCCAACTCTCTCATTAGCTGTTGGTGAGTTTATTTGACTGACACAGATGTATAAACAGAGCAGAAAGCCACAGTGGACAGGATGAAGCTTTGAATTTTTTCATAAAAAGTCCGGCAAAACAGCCCCTTCCTGCAGGGTTGTCCAAGTGTGAGCTCGTTTTATTTATGCCTCCATGAAACAATCAAACAATAGTGTTTTATTTATCGGAATCATGGCTTTTTTTTCTTGCCAGCACTACTCCTTCTCTTTATTCACTCTGTAGTTCACTCGAGCACAGTTCCTCTCTCCCCTTCTTGTTTGCTGGGAACTTTAGATGCTGTGTGTTTACAAACAGGAATAGAGCATTCGAGCATGGAACACTTGAAAGCAGGTGTGTTTCACTGTCCAACCAGAAATGTGGGCTTTTGTTTTGAGCATGTGTGTATCTGTGTCTTGAAAAGTGGTCTTTAACCCACAGTTGACCTTTCAGTGTGCTGAAAATTGTGATAAAACCTCCAATTTACACCATTAAGGTGCATATTCAAAATGTGCTGTCACATGTATCACAAGAAAGCTTCATCCACCTGAATGATACTGGCAAATCCTACGCCATCATCTGAAAGTGATCATTGAATGGGGCCTTATTCGGAATATCCAGAAGAAATATGATTCCTCCATAACACACAAATCATTTGGAATATTTTCATATTTAGAAAAATTGTGAAATATTAGTGTGCATATAAAAGTTATTATTAAGAAAAAAACATGCAGGGAGGGACAAATAGGGGCTAACAGTGACCAAATATACACAACAAATTCACACACTCTCAAGAGAAGCAGATACACAAAAATACAACAAAGAGTGAAGATAAAATAAAGTGTTTTTTAAGTCTGACAATATGGACACCAGACTCTGAACTCTGTGACAAACATCAAGAAAAAAGGGCCACCTTGAATTTAAAAAAAGACCCAGCCTCATGCAGTAATACTCACAAAAAGAAGTGTATTTAAGACTCTGTGTGTGTGTGTGTGTGTGGGTGGGTGGGTACCTGTGTCGGAGATGAAGGCATGTAGGTGCATAGATTCATCATGGCAGGAGTTGGACAAGTCGTCCAAAGACTGAAATCACAGGAAACAAATTATCATTAAACTACATAGTTTGCTAACAATGACGCAGTGTAGTTTTGCTGCTTCACTGTGGATGATGGGCAACAAAGATGCCACACGTGTCTCTGCATCAGCATTTTTTTCTGGGCCAAGCAACAGGATGTCAAGACTTACTAGATTAATGCTTCCTGTGGGAGAGCCGTTGAAGGATTCTCCGTCGCCGTCATCAGACCCCCGGTAGCTCGGCTCTTTCAACATGTCCAGCTCGGCTAGCATGCGAACATAGAGAGGACTTTGCTTGAAGGAGGGGTAGTAGCGCTCATCCCGCAGCATCATATCATACACCTGCAGTAAAATGTGTCAAAAAAAGCAGCACATTAAAAAAAAAGGGCCATTAAATTACAGTTGAAAGCTGAAAAAAAAGGATTTTTTGCGATCAGAGAGAAAATGCTGTGCCACTAAACTTTTTCTTAGATTATATAATTTTCCGTCACGTGCAGATAAAAACATACCTTCCGCTGGATTTCATCAAATATTTCTGGCGTGGGGTCATCTTTCTGTAGCTTCTCTGCTAATTTTGTAACAGACAACTCGTCCACCTGCACCCTCGGGGACGCCTGGTGGGTAGGACAACGGAGCAGACGGACGCTGATAAATATTTCTCAAAATATTAAACCACAAAGGCCTAAAGAATGCAGTGATTCATTTGTATGTAATGTTGTTAATTATTTCAGCTATTATTTTTGCCTAAGTGATGCATTAGTGCCCCTGTTAGTTTTTTATCATATTTAGTCAACCGCATTTTCTAGTCATGTTCAAGTTGAATAAGTCTGGGCCTTTCATGTCAATTAGTCAAAGAAACACAGAACTTTAACATCATTTTGTCCGATGTCTTATTATAAGTCTCATTTCATAATAATGGGCTCCAGCATCATCTGGTATCTTTCTCCAAAGTCCTGCTGAAGTCGTTGTTTACTTTAACTTGCTTTCTATAAAATGGCTGAAGTAATTTACTACAAGTCATGACTTTAGAAAACTGCTGTGTTGAAAAAAAAAAAGAGTCTGAAATATTTTATTTTCTTTCAAAAGGTTGCTGACCAACATATTAAGCTACAGTTTTTATAAAAAAACTCAACTCTAGTATTTTACTATATTACAGGACATAAGTACAATTAGATTTTCTGAGGGACAAAAAAAATGTATTTAGTGCTCATTTCCAACACAGCAAAACTGATTTCAGCTTGAACCGCTCATGTGATCTAACACGCCCCCTACCTTGTCAGAGAGGTATTGGTCATAGACACCCAGTGCAGCTGCCTTCAGCAGTCCCTTGGTGGCGCTGGGCTGCTTTTTGCCATCCTTCTGCCAGATCTGCATGGCCTCCAGCTGCTGCTGTGCCGTCACCCTGTAACCCTCCACCGTGAGCCAGAAGAACAGCTCAGCCTGGGCCCCCGCTGCCTGCATGAAGTCTGAATCACACACACACAAGATTTGGTCAAATTTGCATCCGTCCTCTATGGCACTTCCGTACACAGAAACGCTTTTGGTGATCTAAACATATTTCAAAAAACTCTATTTTTTAAAACAAATATTCAAGCAGCATAAATGTTACAATGACAGCAGCGGCCATAATGTTGGCTTTTGCTCTTTTTAAAATCAAATCTAATGCAACTTGGTTTGACTCTTGGTTTGCTCACACATGTACACGCACAAACACACTCTATGGTAATCTGATCTGTAATGTAGAGTGACCTTTTAAAATGAGGTCATGTGGGACTGAAGAGGAGTGCGCCTAATGCCTGCTGCACACTAGAGGATTTTCAAATCTTAACTGATTTAAAAAAACGCAAGAGACTGTGGACATAATGTCAGATTTGATGTGTTTTAAATACTCTAATCATGAGAACACACAGACACCAGACGATTTAGACAAAACGCAGGACTGAGCGCTTGACATTTGTAATAAATTAGTGGTGATTCCTGGGCTGTGAGAGTTTACAGAAACTTGCAAGATTAAACAGACTTTAAAAAAAAAACAAGCATGGAGACGGCCTGTGTGCATTAGTCGAGAGTCTAAACTATGTTCTCCGCCAGAAAAAACAAAAAAGAAAAAACAAGATGGACAGGCCATAGCGGAACCAGCATGGTTTTTAGGTTTTGCAGCGAGAGCTGTAGATGGGACGGATATGAGGTTTCATTTGGTCTTCAGTGTGGCTGTTGAGGCTAATGCTACAAACTAACGAGCATGCTACATGCTACATCCACTTGGTGACACATTTCAGGCTGCTTGTTCATTAAATTTCAGTAATACCCGTCGCTGTTCCTTTACCACTACAGGATTTTAAAATGTAAATAGCAAATGTTTACTTTTTCATTATTCCAAATGTGGGAGGATCCAACCCACTCTGTAACACTAAAAAAACCTCACACCTCAGGATAATTTAGGCAGATAATGTGTTCCAGCCAGCCTCGAATCGGGAATGCCCCCGCAACTGTGAGAGGCTGAATTGGCTGATTATCCTCTGGTGGGCCGTCTTAATGAGTCAGGTTTGGCTTATAAATTCCACAGACACTGAATAAGTTATGGATTATAAAGATGATTAACAGAAATGTTCAGGATTAAGGCCCTTGGATGACTACAGTGGTGTTTGGCATGCGTGGTATATGTGATGGTGCATTTCCAGAATTACCCATGAAGAACTGCAGGGCTATGTTGTGGATGAGGATGTGATCCAGTGGGATAACACACAGCTTGCCAAAGTTGGCTGCCAGCTTCAAGGCATCCACCTCCTACATTACACAGGGAGAGGATAAGCGAAGTGTGATACACAGATCAAACTATATCCCAAACTAACTGACTTGAAAAGATAAAATTGACAAATGGAAGTGACAAATTCCAGCTGATCCTTGCAGACAACATTTCACCGTTAAAATAACAAATAGTATTCCACATTTTTATTAGATCCTGCAGTGTAAGCACTGAAGCACTGTGCTGCAGTTTCTCACCTTGCCAGACTGTAGTCTCTGGATCCTGGTCTCACACACCTTCTTCACAAACAGAAGACTGTTAATCTGGTTCTTGATCACATTGATGTCTAAAGGACAGTGACAAGAAGACATCGAGGGAAAAGGAAAGCAAATGTTAATGAATTGTACATGCTTTGTGGCTTCTCACTAACGCAATGAATTACAGCAGTTTCATGTGTGTGTTTGCAGATATGTGTGAGGAAGAAGTGAGCGCCCACCATCTCCGGCTGTGTCCAGAGAGCGAAGGTACTGCAGCTCCTCCAACACCTTGTCCTTGACGGCCTCCAGCTCAGCAGGCTTGTCTGTCAGTTTCAGAATGTTCATGAAGGCTTCATAGTTGCAGCTGGAGTCCCGGATCTGTACAAAATCACATACGTTTACACATCCACAACACTTCCGCTCCATTACATTTGCTTTCTTTATAGTTTTTTTTTTATTACTAACACAAGAAGTCAGTTTAGATAACAGCCCTGTTTAAAAAGCCTGTTTAAGGTGGAACTATTACACTGTTGCATGCCTCTGTGTTTTGTCAAAAAGTTACAAAGACAGAATGGGGGTTGGTGGTATTGCCTTATCATACAAGTGTCATTGTTTGGAAAGTGCTCCCAGACCTGTGTGTTATATGCCACACTAGATTCTGTTTTGTTACACTGCGTGCTTCTCTCGCCTCTTAAGGGTTCCATCATGCCAGCTTTGTCTAAAAATAACACACTGAAGTGGCACTGTGCTGATGTCCTTTAGTTCAGTGTAAAAAAAGAAACAAAGGCAGTGTAAAGAGGGGACTCTGTTGCTGAAGTATTGAACAATTTCTATATGGAGAGGGCTGATAATAGATAGGGCATATGGATGTGTGTGGGTGTCAGCTCTTACCATCCAGATGACAAACTGGTTGATGTAGTCTGGGTCGCTCAGCTGGTTGATCAGAGGAAGGAGCACACCACGTGCCAGCACCTCCTAAAAAAACATTAGAGTGCATTTTCAGGTTCACTCACAGCAACTCACACTTCAAACATGCCGACACGTAGACTGATACTGATAGTCTGCTCAGTAGCTTGATAATGCTAATGACCAGCTGGCTTCAGAAGAGGCAGCAGCAGTTGGTTGGGAGGCTTAACTATGTTGAGGTAACAACACATGTTGTGCAACATATTGTGGGACTGAATATGGGATTTTGCACTTCATATTCTCACCTCAGAGCAACAAAGTCACGTGTGTTGTGATCACAGACAGTGTAAGTGAGACTGTTTGTTTATGTTATATGCACTCACCCTTAAGAAGTATCTCATGTTCTTGTTGTGGAAATCTCCAGGAGGTAGTAACAGATATAGAAGTAGCTCACACAAGTCCCGAAGAAAACCTGGCATCCATACACACACACACGCACACAAGGGGAATGTAAGCTTTAAACATCAAAGCGTGTTTGTTGGAAGAGTTCCTGATGACACTGTGAACTGTGAGGTCAGCCATGTTGTACAAGTGCGTTTACCTTCTTCATCTTTGTGTGAAGTGCACACCACGTCTCGACAAATCTTTCTCTCCATCTCCACCTCGGCCTCAAAGAAGGAGTCCAGCAGCTCCTCTGTTATGTCCCCTGTTCAGACATCACTCTGCCTCAATGATCATTATCACCACTGAAGTCATATTCTCACAATCTGACTTTATAAAAACATAAGGGAATTTAAAGTGATTAATCAAATGTGTGAAATGAGTCGCATACTTTGCTTGTCCTCTCTGTCAGCGAGGCGATCTTGGGCTTTTCTAAAGACACGTAAATGGGTGGCAAAGTCGTCCACCAGGCGAGTGGTGAAGTAAGGCTGCCAGTCCACCTCTTTGGACCTTGTCACATAAAAACAGATATGTAAGAACACATTAACATAAGAGCTCACAAACAAGATGGCCAAAATACAGAAAACATTTAATAACAGGGCAGAAAATGCATGTTTGTCTGTGTGTTTGTACCTTGTAGAGAACTGGACGAGGGCATTCTGCAACGTCTGTCTGATCTCCAATAAGAAGGATTCATCCTCGCTCAGAGTGTAGTACCAGTACTGGATGTAGTCTCTCAGAGCGAACTGGATCACCTGCAGATACATGGAACACAGAGGAGGACAAAAGAGGAAATAAAACAGATATTAAAACAGATAAATCTGTGTTGAGACTTAGTTATCATGACAAACTGCTGTGCTGCAAGTCTGCAAAGATTTGATTTTTAACAAAGGAAGCTAAGAACTTCGCATAACTGCATAAACTCATTTGGTCTCTGATAAGATGACTGATAATGCTTTAATGTGGACATAGTATGTTCAAACCATACAAAAAAAACCATTATTGTGCTTATTTGACTTTGTAAACTGGTCATGGTGATGTTACTGGGCTGTTCCAGACCCAGAGCTTTGTGAGTCAAATTGGATTTTGCTGTTCGAGATGAAGACCATTATTGAATTACTTAACTCCTGTATGAGCTGACATAAGTCCCGTGTTTTACCTGTAGGACTCATGTTCGAATGCTTTTATGTGTCATCTGTAATGTGATGACATCAGCTTTCCACCTAATCAGAACAGAGTTTACAGCATGCTTGCTACTTCTACATTTCTCTGCCACAATGACACACAAAAAACAAGAGCTGAAGCTTGTTTACCAATCAGTTAACCATCAGCACATGTTGTCACATGGATTTTTAAGCAAGTCAGCCAGTTATCACAAAATAATGCTTTGTCTGGTTCCCCTTATTTATAAATCCCAATAAAAATGTTATCTCTCTGTGTTTTTGTAAACTTCAATCTAATTTGTCCTGCTACAGTTATGGACAATAACTGACCAACACAAGTAAACAAACAAATGAAAAAGACAGGACGTATGAGTCTAGGTCAACTCAGGAGTTTCCGATTCATGATTCGACTTTCAGGGGGCAATTCAGGGGGTAATTTTTAATTAAATTTTCAGCTTATATAAATATAAACATGAATGAATGAATAAATTAATGAAAATAATCAAAATACAGGATGGAAGGATTTTTTAATGGGAAATTTTTATGTGAGTGAAAATCAGAAAAAGACAAAGAAAATGTCCAAGACAAAATACAACCATAGATGTCTTTCAGAAAGCATGACACACTTTTACAAGATTTCATGTTTGGCTGTGCAAGAACTCAAGATTCACATGCTGCTGAAATGATTAGTGTGCATTCCCCACAGAGGAACGGAGAAGAGAAGCAGCATAGAAGAGCAGTTAGTGTCATCTGACCATCGCAAACTGCTGTGTCCGCACTTAACACTGTCAGCTACGCTGTTTTAGTGAGGACTACATGCTAAAAGGTTTTTTTCTACTTCAAGTGTTAAAGCCAGGGGATGGGGTGGAAAGCCCAACTGTGACCAGAGAATAAAAGCTGTGTAGTTCATCTTCCCTGTGTGGAGAGCTGACAGACACTCAAACCATCATTTTAATGGATCTATTCATGAGTATATTAAACTGAGAAAAAAATCTGAGGAGAGACTCCCAGCCAGAGTGAAAATATTACGTGTCAGTTTTGCAACAATCTTTTCCTTTTGCTTAAGTCACAAGCTGGACAAGTTGGTGAGACACCAATAGTTCAACACTAGAGAGACTTTCAGTTCCACTTTCTGTTAAGACAGACAGGACACACACATTTCCATCAGGACTGTATGTTGGATAAGGTCTTAAAAGGCTACATAATCACATTATACGCTCACATGACCTAAGTGATCTTGAGAACATTCAAACATTGTTTGGACATAATTATTAACAATTATTAATGTTAAAATATCCTACAAAAGATTTTTATTAATTCACAAGAATTCCTGTTATTAATATAAATAAGAATCTATATCCGGTGAGAGGTAAGAAAATTCACAAAAAATTGATTTTTAAAGACAACTAGAAATTTTGATGTTTTAAAAAAAGTAGTGATGCTTGGTTAGATCATATACTGGCATGATATAGGATAAAGCCAAGAACAAGATTAAGCCAAAGTAAAAGAATCAAGTTTACCTTGTGCCAGTCACAAAAAACTGACCTCTTCATTGAGTATTAAGTCAAGACAGATAATTGTTCAATGCCATCAATAGTTTTTGTCAGTGTCTGTTATATTTTAATTAAGCGATTACTTCATTAAGTTATTAAGTTTCTGGTTGATTATAATTTCATTAGTTGAAAAATAAATTATTTTATGACAGACAAATTTCAGTCTTTATCAGCTGACAGACATCCTGCACATGACTTACCCAATGACACAAAACACAAGAAACCAACTTCCTGTGAATGTGAGCTCCAGTGTTTGTTTTCTAAGTAAACAGACATAACTGTCCAGGGCCGTTTGATGGGTCAGATGGTGACTTACATGGGCTGGTGTCCAAAAAGTCTGGAGTGTTTGCATTTGTCACCTGGTCATAATCCTGTTATCTTCTTTTCTGAGCTGTTCCATTATCACCTGTGCAATGCTTTTTACAATGATCACTTAGCTAGCAAGCTAGTCTTAGCTCCAGTAGATTTGGCTGAGTATGTGGCGACAAAATGTTATAGAAAAAGTAGTTTTTCCTGATAGTGATACCATATTATACCATACAAGGAGCAGGCAATACTCAAATAAGGTGTAATGTAGTTAATTATTAGGAGAGAACAGTTATCATGTATGATTTTTTTAATCTCTTGCTGTTAAGCTTTGTAATCCTCTCTCTTTTTGTAAACCTGCTGCTGGTAAAGCTTTGACACATTAAGTCACATCCAAAGCACACACGTAGACACACCCACCTGTTGAAGTGGTTCATCAATGAAACTTGAGCCAGTCAGCCTTCTGTCAATCTTTATGGGCTTCATCTCCAGCTTCATCTCATCCAATGTCTAAAGGAAACAAAAAAGATGAAGTGAAATGTGTCTGATCAAACAATGATAACTTTAATGATCTGCACTGAAACTAGCAGGACAACTGCATCAATAAAGAAAAGCAGATAACAACTCATTTGTTAATGTAAGGTCCTGTGTGTGCGTGCTTAAACATGCTTTTACCTTCAGTATACCAATTTGTGTGGGTGGCAAATAAGAGTGCTCGCACTTTTCCAGGTGTTTCTCTGAGTTGATCCTCCCGTAAAGCAGTGTGACCGCAAAGCCCCTTGAAAACAGAAGTGAGAATGAAAGAACTGATTTAAAAAACGGATCTAACAGGCTCCTGTGCAGACAGATGTGGTTAACGTGAGACAGTGTGTTTATATAAAGACATGAAAAATGGCTACGAGGTCTTTCTGCTCACCCTCCTATAAAGCAGAAGATATAAAAGGCCAAATAGAATATGGCAAAGGGTCCAAAGGTGACGAGGAACAGCACGACTCCAAGACCCCCCCATCCCCAGATGGATAGACTGGCCTGAAACACACACAAACAAAAGAAACAAGTTAAACAGTGCTCACTTTATAAGTTTGAAGATCATTAGAGCTGGTCACAAGAAAGTTTCCCTCTCTAGTGCCTGACTGATGAAGACATTTACATCTTCTGTCACTGAGAATAAAGCACAGATCTTTGATTATGCAGACTAAGACCAGACGCCAAATACATCGATTTAAAAAGTTTTAAGGCATCATCATAAATCAGTTTGGATTTGACTGATCACGCTATTGTTATGGAAGAATACCAATAAACCAATACGCACTGAATCAGGTGCTTTGACAAGTTTATTTTACAATGACGTCAACCACAGAGCACAAGAAACTTTACATTACACTTTAGATGCTGGCACAGGAAACAATATTTCAAGACACAGTGTGGTGTGTTGAATTGTAGGAGAGTATTAGGCAAAGACTGTGTGTGTGTGTGTGTGTGTGTGTGTGTGTGTGTGTGTGTGTGTGTGTCACATCTATGGCTTTCCTGTTATTGTCAGTCCAGGAAACCAAGCTCTACTTTCCAGCTAGTAACTCTGTGTCCCAGTTTTACACCCATTGTAAGTGACTCTAGTTGCTCTGTTTTTTTTAAAAAAAATGTCCAAATTATGTAAAAACTGCAAATGCAATTATTAAAACATCTGAAAACTCATAATAAAAGGCATAATAGGCAGCGATTGTGTGTTTTTGTTAACAAACACAACATTGAAACTCTGCTGCTCCTGCCTGACTCAATTACACTGAGAGAGCAGCAGTGTTTGAGCGAGCTAGAAAGAGAATGAAGAGAGGGATCAGCATCAGCAAGAGCCCAGCAGTGATTCAAAACTAAAAACTTCCTTTTCTGATTGTTCCACAATGGTTTCATTCTAAAATACAAACACACATGCCCACACCTGAGCACAAACCTGCAGTAAGGTGACACGCTGCTGGATTTTGTAAAAATTCAGCCTTAGCACACACTACATCCTCTCTGCTCTTTGTATCGCTGGTCAGACAAACACACAGCTCATGACACAGAGAGTGCAGAGGAGAAAGATGAGACAGTGATGAAATCCGGTCACCATGTTTAAAAGAGTCCTGACCTCCTTCTGTTACTGGCTGGTCGCCACACATCTGCTGCCTAAAGGTTAATGTATGGAACAAGTCCTGTCTGAACAGATCCAAATGAGCAGATAATAAAACAAACATACACAGGGAAAGTCTCCACAGGTATATGCACCGTCACTCACAGATTGCTCATAAATTGTTGCCTATGCAGAAAAATCCTGCATATTATGCCTTAAATTAGCTGCTCAACACATCAGTCTGAAAAGGCAAAGTGAGGCAGGCAGACTGAAGCTGCTGTCACTGGTAAAGCAGCACTGGCACAAACAGCAGAGCTAACACTTACTCCTGTCAGCTCAATGCAGGCAGAGCCTTTCTGAAACTGGAAGTGGCCTCCATCATTACTGCAGACACTGTCACTTTGCACAAGATAACCTGTGTTGTACCCATGCCTTTTCTTCAGCCATGTTACCCCTGACCCTAACCCATGAAATCAAAGCAGGCCATTTAGCGTTATTCTCAGACATGCACACTTGAGCATGACTGGGCACAGTTTAGTGTGCATGACATTCTTGTTATCATGGGGTACTGATTCTGCGATCTGCTGATTAAGGATGTCCTGCACTCTTAAAACCTCGCCTGCCTGCACAAATAGCTTGGGTTCTCAATTGGAATGCAAATTATAAGGATTCATTGGTAACATTAACTATTAATTTAACAGTTAATCATCATTAAAGGTACATAAAAATCTTATTACCACATGGGTTTATTTTTCTAAATCAAAGTTTTCTGTCCACAGTCACATATTGTTTATTGTCTGACAGCATAGTGAATGATGAAGAGCTATAGATACATTAAACACATTGATGATCAATCCTATTCATTAGTCTAATGGAAGTCCTAATGGATTTTTCAAAAGTTAAATGATTAGTATCTCTAGTTTTCAACTTTACAAGCTTTAATCTGTTGAAAGTAAAAAATGTGTGGAGCTCTTTTTTTGTATATGTGGGGTCTTCTGTGATATATATATGTGCGTGTTTGAGACTTTTTGTACGTGTATGCCGTATATTAGAGAGAGATGGATATATAGGCGGGTATAATTGTAGCTATATTGTATCTGTGTATATGTTGACTGATAAATAAAAAGAAACTGCAGTACAGGTATACCTAACAAGGTTTGAGGTAGTTTGGACACAGAGTGAGTATTACAGGTGCAATCTGGATTAAAGAATCCAGGTCATGCAAACCTCAGCAAACTATTGTAATATATCCAGTGTCAGATAATGTGAGAAGTACAGTTATCTACACAAAGACACTTAAACTTGGAAAACTGTCACACTGCCACAATCTGGCTGTGGAGTCATCAGATAGAGCCACTAACAGACACCCTGATGATCAGCAGTGATGATCTTCGGCTGCCCTACATTCATACCAAAGTATCTTAGATAAGCAGCTCCACTGATAGAGCCAGATAGGAACGGACAGAGCTTCCTCAGTACACTCAGACATTGTTCTCTCGGCCACAGCCAGCTATGGACCGACAACACATATTACACGGGCTGCCAACTGTGTCACATTCAGATTCATGGGCCAACAAGCTAACAACTTATAGAATAACCAAGACATATGGACGGTAATGAGAATAGGCCTAAATGCTGGGAAAACCACTGTTTATGAATATGGCCAATATGTTTGTAAAGCAAACTAAGCATGACCTTTGGCTCTATCCACATGAAAATCTAAAATTTTATTAATTGCTGGAAAATGCCTCAGCATCAATGAGTAAGTTTTGTTTTCTACTATACAAGACCGTGTTTACAAACTTCAGTACTAATTTAACTATCAGTCTGGTGATAAGTGACTGATTACAGTTACATTAGGAATTGCACTGCACTACAATCAGTGCAACATGTACTTGTTAAACATCAACTTCAAACATCCCATGAAAACCAAGAGCAAGTGCACATGCATGTCTATCAACTACGTGCCCTGAAAAAGTTTTTCATATTTTTCTCCTCACAATCTGGATCATTTAAGTATCTGCTTAAACCAAGTGCCCGTAGCAAAAAGATTATTAGTCAGAAAACCAACTGTTCACATTATGGTACTGGGCAAGTTGCACAGCTTCAGACAACATAAAAAATCTACACAGGAAGGTGCATCTTGTTATGAAAATAAATGGACAAAGTATTAAATCCTTAAAGTACAGGTAACCCTAACCCTCATACATAGTTTTAATTTCTGTCAGTAATTCCTTTAATCTAAGACTGGTAGCTGTTGTTCTGCTAGCTTTGCTGGCTGACAGCCCCTGTCTGTATTATAGATATTTCTATTCAAACTGGCTGCTTTTGTTTGTGGTGCTGGATGATGGGTTACAATGAACAAAAGATCTCAGTTGGATAAGGCTTTATAAAGCTTCCACGAGTCAATTAAAAGATGATTTGATTGACTCCAGTTCAGATATTGCAGATCAGCTTGTGACATCCCTGGCCCCCGCACCAGCTGAGGACCAGCTGATTACACAGCACACTGGGAAAATTAAAACCTGATGCTGCTGGCTGTCAGTGAGGATCCGCTGAGCCCAACATCATATTTACTCTTTCTAAGCCAAACAGCTACTAGACAGGCTGATCCCTGTTAGATGTGTGGGTATAAGACAAGACAGCAGAACTGGTTTTTAACCTATGTGTTGTTACATTAAAAGAACAAAAGCATCTCTGAGCATGCCCTGGAATACGTGACTCACAGCAGATAGTCACTTGGTGCTATGAACCTGTTTGACTGAAAAGAAGAAAAACCGAGATTCTTCCGTATGACAAAAAAAAAAAAAAAGGTCGGGTTATTGCAAAAAGTTGCCATTAATCCAGTGAACTGGGCTAGCACTCTAATATCCGGGCTGCAGAATGTGTCCAAACTGGCTAGACTACCCACTTTCTCAAGTCAGAACTGGCCGTGGACAAAGTCAGTAATGGCAGGGTTAGGACTCTGGGAGGAGAACAAAGCTGGTCAAAGAAGAGATCTGTTATTACAGTTGAGCTAGGAGTGGTAGAAATACAAAGGAATGCTATTCACAGAGCCGTCTATACCCGGCCACAAATTTTGGCTATCAAAAGAGCTCAGTTTCCTGAACTCCTACACTTCCTAAGCAAATATAACACCTTTATCGGAAAAAATGAAAAATTTAACTCTAGGTAATGACTTCAGTGCAAAACTCAATGAAAAGCTTGACCTGAAGTAACACGTCTACTCTGTTTACCTTTCACCAACACAGTAATCACACAAAAAAGGCAGTAGCTCCAATGTTCAGAAGCTTTAAGCAGCTCAGTCATCACTGACACATTTATTACCACCTGGCCTAAGCTACATGCTAACTGGTGACTGTTACATGCACACAGGAAAACTGTTATAATAGTCTCATAATTATGGGCCAATCTGAGGTAGCAGCTTCTCACTGAGCCTCTCCAGTGAGAAACACTGACCCTGTTGAGAAGAGTCCAACAGCAGACTTGCAGGGACATCCGTCAGGCCTGGCTAAACTATTTGGAAAACATTTGAGCTACTTCAGAATGTAGTGGATGTAGGCCGTGTTTTGCTTGCCAGAACAGATTGCATGTTGAGTGTTTTTGTAAATACACATGCTCAGAGTTCAAGTGCTGAATTCCTGTACCAGTTTAATATTTAAAACCAATGTTTATTCACTGTATTATCAGGAGAAGTAATGTTTCATATTCGGACAGCTGCCTTTTTCTTGATGAGAAGTTAATTCTTCAGGTATAAGAAATACTGGCAGAGGTAACTGAAGTAACGGCAATCACTCCCTGAGAAAGTATTTGAGTGTAGTTCAAATGGGTAACGCAAGTCCGGTCTGACGTCAATGAGTGCCAGTGAGCAGTAGTGAATGTGGAGGCTATCAGTAGGGCTGTGTGATGAGACTGTGGAGGCTTTGCTCTGTAAGACAGATGATAACTGGCGCTCTTGAGTCATTACAGCTTACACAGGGTTTTAAACATGAACCATCTGTTACAGTGATTAACACCCAAGCCCGTCGGGAACACACACATCTAGGCAATTCCTTATCCAATCCAGACACAAATAAATGTGAGCACAGCAATACTTCTGAACAAGATGTCTGCACGTGCAGATGGGCACAAATAATGTGCGTCTGTTGTTCAGAAACTTTTAGGTCAACTGCTTACCAAACCCAAGTTGATAAGATGCTTAAGATGCTTGATTAAAATGATAACTTGTGTTATACCTAGGGCCAAGGACCAAGTGCAGTAAACTAAAAATTAATTGTTCATTTCACATTGCAACAACACTAAAATACCTTTAGAAATTTGTATTTTTTTGCTATTTCTTACATGCACAATATGTTATTTCTGCCACTGCCACTCAATAAAAACAGTGAAAACAAAAGATGTAGTATGATGACATTGTAAAGTAGTGAGGGATCATGAGATTTGTTTATTTTGTTATTAGACAGCCACTACTGCGGTTGAAAATCTACCTGACAGACTAGGTATATTCATGGACTATAGCTAATATTTAAAATTTTATTCACATCATACTTAGTTATGTTTGTCAACTTCCTTTTACATACTCTGACTGGTGTTACCTCAGAGGTTACAGAAAGGTGACAGAAATGCATGGTTACCTAAAATAAAATAATTTCTCAGAGTTAAACATTGATGAAACATTTGGGATAATGTTAGTAAGTGCACCATTCAACAAAATAAATACTATATAAGAGAAGAGAATGTAGTTGATATTAGACATTTTAACGTGCAAATGTTACATAATGCAAGTTTAACTTTTGATAAACTTAATCAAAAAACCAGTCTTACATTGTGATATCTATGGATTGATTCATTACCCAGGTCTGCTTTTATTAAACCAGTTCTTTCTCTTTTCTCTCTCAATCACAAACTTCTTATGACTTGCAGCAACTGTGCATAATCATGAACTGCATTAATTTTTCATAACAGTCACAAAGCGAGGAGGTACGTGAGGTAAGGTTTTAAAGGAGCACTTCACTTCTGGACGTCCTTGACTCCAGGCACATTCAGACATACGCACACGGCTTCTTATCAGTGTCTTGGGGATTATCATTTTCTAGATTTTCTGGCATATCTTGACAACAAATTCATGCCCAACCACACACATACTGCACTGTACCAGACACACGTGTGATAAGAAGTGCTTAAGGGTGGGTATTGCTATTTTTGTGAGCCATGCACGAGTCCACAAGTGCTTACCTACACACACACATTTCAGCGTGGACACTGGGTGAGAGCTTAACTTAGGCCATTAAAGCTCTCCTGTGGGAGATTCACAGTTAATACCTATAAGGGAGAGAAAGTGAGTGGGCCTGACTGATCATGCTGGCCTAATCCACCAGGAAGACCACAATAGAAACAGCTACCATATTAGCCTTAGGATTAAATCTCTAGAATTGAAAAAGAAACGAAGTAAAACTGCAATTAAAAAATTCCCAAACAGATGAAGTCTTACATTGCTGTTCATTTAAGAAATATCAGGATTATAACTGAATGTAAATAAATCTTTACAAAACATTTTTAAATGTAGTTCTTATTTAGTCAATCTGTTTCTTTAAAGAAACTTGTCAAATGCAAGTGAGAGCAGATTCTAATGCTTAGGTTCACGGTTACAGGTGTATATACCTTTTTGTTTATATTTTAAGTGATAGTAACATGTGACTCTGGAAAAAAAAGGACCTTGGTATGTCATTTTGTCCTCAGGTTGGCTGAAATCTCACCATCTCTTCTGACCTACTCTGTCACCTGAGGGTAGTAAGCCTTCCACTCTCAAATCTCTGACAGCCCACAGGAGCAAACAGCGCAGTCAGTGCAGCTCATAGTGGGAAAACCTCTCTTTTTGCTAATTCAAAACCTGTGCACTGCAAACCCTTACTAAAAAGCCTGTGGCTATCATTAAATAAACTGTTTGACAAGAGGTGGAGCAACAAGTACAGCGGGAGAGTAGACAAGGCCAACATGACTCCACTCTTTAACAGGCCTACAAGCCTTTTATGAACAAGCACCTCACATCTGATAACAAAATATAGCCTGAGATAATTGGGTAAACTGATCCTCTATTGTAATCAAAGAGAAAATTATGTTTTACCAGCAGAGTACTTCACCTCCCGCAGATTTGATGAACCCATTGAAATATAACAAGTTGGATATGTGAGAGTACATGCTATATACTTAGAAAATGCACTCACTTACAGTAGGTGTACAGTGGAGATAAAAATGTTAGAAAGCTAGAGGACGGTTTATGACCAACGCTTTGAATGAACTATAATCTTTGGCCCTGCACAAATTTTGCATGGGAATGCATATTGTACCATCTGACCACAGGTGGACAGCTGTAATTAAAGAGAAATAAAACTGTGCACAGAAGTGCAAGACTTTCTGAAAAAGTCATGGACATGTACAAATACATGTAATATTGGTGAAAAATGACAGAATGAATGAAAAACATTACAAATGCAGATGCTCTGAACTGACTTGTTAAACATCCATCATCAAAACATTAAATTAGTGAATATCTTCTGGAAGAATGATGTTTATCATTTCAGTAGAGTCCAGTAAAGCTTGTTGCTTTCCTGGCAGTTTGTGGTGAACCAACTACTTACTAAAACACTTCAGCTCAAGCACATGCAAAGGTCCGCGGGCAAGGTGGGGTACAAAGTAGCTATCTACTCTGAGCACTATTTTGCATTCCTGTTTTTTTGTCCAATTCAGTATAGCCAGTTCCCCTCCCTTGTACAGTAGTTTCATATTGTTAACTGAATTCAGGCAGTCCCCTGCTACTTCTTTTCACCTCTTAGAAAGAGGCTTTCCCAGGTGGCCATATCTGGAGGTTTATGATATTCACACCAAGATCCCAAGCAACTTAAGGGTATCACTAAGCCCTCAGCATACAACATCTGAAAAAAGAAAAGCAAAACCAAAAACAACTGAACAAACTAAAAAACTAGTCACTTGGAACTAAACCCAGACCTCTGCAATAGTAGGTGACTGCATCACCTGTTCAACCAAAAAAATTGTTTTTGTTTTTAGTTTAGCAGCTAAAGCAATCTTAAGACATATTATGTAAGATATGCACATTAATATGTCTAAAAATGCCTTCACTTATGTGAAACTGTTTTTTAGTTGTGTGCTTACGTCATTTTAAGTGTTTCCCACATGTTCAAACCCACAAAAAATCTATCATTTTCTTGAAGGTAATGGTGCATCTGATTTGGTTCCTTGTCATCTGTAGCACAAAAAGTATTAGATGATTCTGGGTTTTGAGACTTTTTCCTGTGGCATTATTTGGTGGTTTTTTAACAAGGACATCAACTCCCATGATCTGATGCTACTTTACATTGTCATTAAACTACATCTTTTGTTTTCATTGTTTTAACAGACCCCTAGCAGCAGAAACTACATACTGTGTTCAAAGTCAAATAATTAAACTGGCATAAAATGAATAAAAACCCAATTATAACTGATGTCAAATGTAAACTGCATTTTGTGTCTCATTTTGTGACCTAGACATACAGTGGATATATCTGACAACAATTATTTCCTCTTAATTCTTTAAATGTGTTTGCCTGTTTGGCAGAAAATCTGCTTCTATCCACTAATGAGAGGAGGGAGAGGTGTTCTGATGACACACAGGCCAGGTGTGACAAAATTTTTGCCTTAATGTCCACCTAGCTTTGATTAAGAAACCTTAATGAGATTGAGCCAGTGGTAAAAAGCACTGAGATAACTTTGTGTACCTGTGGATGAAAACACAATGCACTCACACCCCCACTAAACAAACAAACTTAGTGTATAAAGGTGTATTCGTCAAACGACAAGGGTAGGCACACTGTCAGACATTACACTTTTGTCATGCATTATAATTTACTGTACAACGTACTGCATAAAAACAAAGACAAGTAAAACAACTGACTTTAATAAACACAATGTCACTAGAACAAAACCCAGTGGTTGAAGTGGTCAGAGGGTAACCGAATGGACTGAAGCTACTGGCTTATCATTAGCACAGGGGCAGCAGTCTCCGCTGTAAGACCATGGGTAATAATGACGACTATGGTGAAATATTAAAGCTGCAGATGAGTTGCTACATTTGCTGTGTTATCTTTGACTTTAGTTTATATCTTAAACTCACAGTAAAAATGTCACTACGAAGATGGTCTATAGAAAATACTCATCACAAGATGCTCTTATACAAGCCTATGATTTACTTCAGACTAAAGGTTAGCTAGGAACAATATTTTGCAAAGAGCTCCAAAGCTATAGTTTAAACCCGTGACTCGCACGTTACACTCACATCATTGCTCCTTATAAGAAAAGCAGAATAGTGCAGTGCCAGCTAAAGCCTTATTACTGAGGCTAAACCTGTACTTAAACTGCTGGAGAGGTGCCTAGATGTGGTAAGGTCACCTGCCACTCAGGTGAGGTGGACACTGTAGTTTGTCTGTTTGTTATTGTTAGTAGTCCATCTTTATGAAAACACTTAACCAGCATGCACTGAAGAGCTGCATCACATGAGAACTGTAGCAAAACATTACCATCACATGTCAATCCAAAGAAACGCCTTTTCAGTCTCTGTGATCACATAGCTATGGCATAATCTCTATAACTACTGACCAGCAACAATGTACTCAAAACATCCTATGAATATTTAAAGGCCGGCCCTCATTAGCCCAGTTGTTTGTGACTGACGAGAGAGGGGGTCTGTTCAGATTGACAGCCTGGCTACTGTATGCCATTTGAAACATCTCCTTCGCGCAGCTGTACATACATGTGTATACAGTGGAGTAAAGTAAAAATGAAAAGGAAATGCCATATCACTCTTACAATCCCGGCAATCAGCTGTCACCCATTTATATGCTTGTTACCAACAGCAATATTAGCTAATGTTAAGCATGGAGAGAATAGTTAGGTAAACAATTTTCCATAACTGTGATCAACATAATACCAAAAAGGTATCTTTCTTTAGCCATTAAAAATATAATTTAGTCCATCTAGCCGTTCAAACAGCTAACGCCCAGCTCACCTGTGATTGTTGTGATGTTGAAATTCGTTGCTGAGGGACGTTACTCATAATCTAAACGCTTACTATCGACATTGCCTGTGTCGAGCTAATTCCTGCACGGTGTTGACAGTGTCGATATTAGCTCATCGTATTAACTAGTGTTAACGGTGTAATCCCGGGATGCCTCTTATGGCAGACAGCCTTTCTGGACACAGTGGCTGCGTGCCGTCCTCTCCCTGTCAGTCTCTGTGTTTACCTGTGGGGCTAGCATTAAGGCGCTAGCTGCTACAAGCTAACTAGCCGTGTCTATCACTGGAATTTAAACTACTGTAACGATACACGCCTCTTTTTCAGCGGCACTAACTTACCTCTGCAAACATTGTCTAAAAGGCTGTGCGTGCGGTGGCTCTGGCTAACCCCAGCACATTGTAACATGCGAGCAGGAGGTTATTTTGTCGGTTAAAAACGGTCGTATTTCCAATCTCCGTACTCTCTCCGGAGCGTCGCCATGTTTGCAAGGTTTATGCCTGTAGATGCTCCGTTTCTGCAAGTCGCCATGCGATTGGCTGGAAAGCGATGACGCAAACACACCCGTGACTGATTGACGGACACAAATGCAGCGATTATTACGATTAACTGACCCAAATACAGTAATAATTTGACAATTTGTGATTTATCTTTCCAAGGTTTTCCAGGGTGAAAAAAATAAACGTGCGGTAGATAATTTACTCTTCACATAACACATTTTATTTACTTAACTACATATACACTGCATCTCTAAGACGCTGAAGTTCTTGACATGTCTTATGTTTGTGTATTCTACTCAAGAGAAAGATAAAATCCATCTTTTAAAGAATGCACCGTAATGCTGAAAAAAACATTGGGAATTATTTAAATAATTTTGTCTCTGATTAAATTTATGGTAGTTTATTTTTTTAAATTTTCAAGTTAAATCTCAGATGCAATCCGTGAGATTATTAAACCCAAAAAGAAAATAATTTAGAGAAGTATAATATTACTTAATATTATATAATGTGTAAGTCCTGAAGTAGTAAACTCTGCACAATTCAATTTCATCTTATTTATTTATTTATTTATGTGTTATTGATTATTGCCTGTATTATTGTTATACCATACAAAATAGTTATAAAGAGGAAAAAATTCAAAAAAGTGACAGTTATGACTGACTGAAACACTAATAAGACTTCACTTTTTTAAATGGGTCTTTATCAAGTTTACCACAGTGAAAAATGTATGTACACACAAGGTTGATCACTTAACTTGTATCCCAATTTGAAATATCCAATCTACATTTAATAAAATGCATTATCAGAGGACTGCACGAAAACAATCAAAGTGCAATCTGATTGAATGGGCGATCAGTGGCTGCCTGCAAACTCTGGTGATAATGCATATTTCATTGCCCCAGTGGCACCTTCATTAACCCAAGATATACCTTACACTACCTGGCAAAGGGAGAGCAGGGAAGTAGGGACGGAAACAAAGAAGCAGAGACAAAGAGTCCCAGAGTGACTGAGAAAGATTGTCAGCTACAAGAGATCTCTGTGTTGGTCTGTCTCATGCTACCTGTGTCCACCAGGTCAGAGGCTTGGCTGGGTCAGACAGCAGGCAAAGTTGAAGCAAAGTCAAGACTCTGGCTCTTCTAAGTTCAGAAGAGTGGAGTGCACTCACCAGGCTGCCCATTCTTCTAACACCCAGGTGCACACAAAAGAGACCTCCCCTGCCTTCTCATGTTTCTCATGTCTCTATTCCCTCTGTCTTTCTACTTCTTTGTCCGTCAGTCTATCATATGCTGACAGAAACACACAGTTAAGTCGTAACAGTAGACTTTATACCCATGCTTTATGAGTTAGAAGCCTTTTAAGAGCAAATCATGTGACAGGTGTATCAGTGTTTTGGCATCCTGTATTGTGAAAACATTAAGGTTCAAGTCAAGAGATTTCCCATTGTACAGGAAGTAAGATAACAATGGCATGCTGATCAACCTGTATTTCAAGTGTGCACATCATTGCACCATGTGCCTAACTACACAAATGTTTAAAGCAAATAAAAAAATAAAAAAAGATTAATGTTAAGGCTTTAAACTGTTGATTTTCAGTTTCTCAAAAGGTTCCTAAAGACAGTTTTTAGGGACTGTGAAGAAATTACCCAAATCACAGTTCTGCACCTGCAGTGTTACATCTTTACCACTAGAGGTCCCCATCAGCCTATCACAAACACCGGCTACAGTACGTAGCTTAAAAAGAGTATCCACTCAAAGAGGAACACAAAAGTGACACATTTAGAAAAACTGACCTGAATTGGAAGTTTATTAAAGAATAAAACATTCCTATGGTCAAAGGTCAGGCAGCAAGAAAATGTAGCAACTGCCCACAGGGTGAGACAGCACTGAAGATGTTTGTGGAGATGGAGATTTGAGATGTTTAAATGAAAGTTTTGATGTTTTATTCTGCTGTTAAAAATATTACAATTATTTGAATTAAAGCTAATTATAAATACTACTAATCATCAACAAGAAAAATGCATTCATCTTTTTTTGGTTTAGTTTAATTTGTGTGGAAAAGGTTAAATATGGCAGTATAAAAAATAAAAGTGTATACAACTTTAGGGATAACATGACAAAGTTCTGGACTTATTTCCATTGTGGTTCTCATCACAAAAACATGTAAACAGACATTAAGTGTCCAAAGTAAGCAAAGCAATCCACTTAAATATACATATGCCAATAAAATAAATGAGGAAATAAAACATAATATGTATTCAAATTAAATAGAATTAAAAAAAATATGACTGTATTTGGAGATATTATCCAGCAGCCTCTGTTTGACAGCCTTTGAAATTGCTTGAAGTTTCTGCACATCTTTATTGCAAGAAGCAATTTGTTCAACTCTGTAGCACCAACAAGGATTTTAAAAAAAAGCTGTGAATCATTGTTTTGAACTTATTGGCTCAGGTTTGCCACCCCAACTCTGTTGATAATGAACTTCTTCCAGATTCTAAAACTAATCATTGAATTATTCATTCAAGACCCTTTGGACCATATGACATGGAGTTTGATGTGCTCATTTCTCAGCTGGAAGTCACTGACTCCTTTAAACCAGCCCCTTGCATTGCTCTCACCAATTTGTTGTGCTGCCTGAAGTTTCTGTTATAAGAATTTATTATTAAGGCCCAATACTGTGACACTTGACTTAACAGGAAGTCAAGCGTTTAAGTTACTGTGTTTTCAGTAATCTAGTCCTCCTGGCTATATGTTTTTGTTAGTTCATTTTCCTTGCCTAAAATCTTCAAGGCCATTAATGCTCCTACTAAGTTCCCAATCCAGGTAGCTGACAGAGGATTTTGATGTAATAGATTTCCAGTCACCTGCTTAACCCACACAGAGGGATTGCACACACTTAAGATAGATTTCAGATGAAGTAATTCCTTGCAGGTCGGGTCAGGACAGGCTTGTATTCTTTAATGTCTGTATTAAAACTTTAATAAGGTGCCTGTGTGTCCATTGAGACAGTTTTTCTGTAATAACTCCTCCTGTTATTAAAAAATCCCTTCTACTAGGGTTCTGCAGGGCACAAAATCACTACCTGGCTTGTGTTTGCCTCAGTGTTTTTCTGGTTTGTGCAGATTTTTGTATTTTGATTTTTATCATACATAAAATACCATATGTTCTCTTCTTTTTGTGTTTCTGCGCCCCCTGTAAGTCTTCCAGACAGGAGTACCTGTGTGCATGTTTGACCTGCTCCATCACCAATAATGAAAAGAATTTGGCCAGAGAGGCTGTTTGTAGACACCTAACAGCACATTAGGTTGCTTGAAGGCAACACTTTGACTGTTATGTCGAATTTAAAGACATTTTGTTTTTTAGAGTTTTTAAAAAAAATGATTTTCTGTTATACATTTTAGTCAGTATACCATAATATTAACCTGTTAGGAAATACTGGTTCACCATATATCATGTCACTTAACAAGCCAAAATTTATTAGTCACCTAAAGGAGTCATTGATTTCTTTCCAGACATAACCTACCCTTTAGCTCTGCTTAGTAAGTCAGTAAGTGGCCAGAGGCTTGGACGGTGTCCATGGTGGTTTAGCCTGGAGGAGGAGGACCTGTGTGTCATAGTTCAGAGGGCAGGAGCTGGAATGTGATGGCAAATGGTAATTTAATGATGAGGAAAATGCATATTATGGGTACACTTTTCCTTATAAGGTAGAAACTTCACATTTCCAAAATGTCTTGTTTCAAACACAAAAAAATACCTTTCTTTCAGCTTAGCACTTTTTATTTTGGAAGGATTCTGTAAGTCATACAGCAGGAAATTCTTCAACTGTGATAGTACAAATACAACTTTTCATAACTAGAACATAGATACATAATTTTCTTCTTTGGCCTATTAGAAACTTATAATGCAACATTGCTCTGGAAAAGAACTCAATTCCAACAAAAGCTGTTTCTGACGCCATATTTTGGGGGGAAAAAAATGAATGAAAACAAATCAATGTTTTGGAACTTTCAGTTGGATGATGGATGATGGAGAAATGAATTATGCTGCTGGAGAAGTTTGAGAGAAATCCACTGAACTCAGTCCGACCAGAGCCACTGTTTTCTGTCAAAGAGGAAACTATAACCTTTTTTATAGCCAACTTGGGTAAGTGTTTGATACTCAAAAGATATTTTAGGCAGTGTCACTTTAACTCTTAAAAATAGATTATTATGGGAAGCTTTTGAGCAGGAGTTGCAGAGAAAACAAATATTAAATTGTCATTTGTTAATTACGTGGCATGATGTGTGTCCTCAGTTGCATGGTTGTGTGTGAGTTGCCACTGAGCTTGTAGTGACAGGGTGACAGAAGGTAGATTAGGGGTGACACTGGCTAAATGTTTGCAGATGAGGGCTCCGGGTATCTAATCACCACGGTAACAAGGGTCATCAGGGAGGGCCGGTGGGCCATGTGGCCTTAGGCCCCTCGGGTTTTAATGGGGCAAGATGTTTACTCCAGAATCAACCGTTTGTGGGTATGTGCGGGCTGAGTGAGTGTGTGTATGCCCTCAATTGTCCCTGGACCAATCGCCTGAGGGGAAAGTGTGTTTGGCCGCTGCTCTTTCAAACTCCACTTGCACAACCTTCTCCCCCTTGACTTCCAAATAATCCACACAGTCACAATCCTGGCAGGAGGAGGAGAGTGGACACTTCCTGGTGAACAACTGTGTCTTTCTAGTGCTGTGTGTACATCCCTGTGGTCTGGTACAAAACCACTGTGACAAATGCACGACAAAAGCTGGATAGTTTACTGTCCTTGTGGGGGACATATCTCTCAGTGAGTAACATTTGGTATGACATTGCACAAAGACAGAATAACAAGTCACATGACTGCACGCCATAGATCCAAGTCCAAAGAATTTTGCACACCAACCACCATCCATGATAAAAATGAGAGAGGAAAATAACAAGGACAGAAAGTACTTAACTTTCGAAATACCGTAATTACAATGACATGAGCTAAAGCCTAGAAGTCATTCACCGTTGTGCACACAAACTCATGCTCAGCATTAAAGGAGCTTCTGACTGTAAAACAAACCAAGGTGGCGCAATGTGTCACTCTGCGCAAGTGCACACAGGACAGACATTCTTTCTAATTACTTTAATTGAGTGAAATAAGCTTGTTTTAAACTACCGCAGTACATTTTTAAATTGACCTGAAAATATAAGCAGGATTCAATAACACATTGAAATCTATTAAACAAGCCAGATTAAAATGTGTAACATGACAATGGGGCAGGCTCAGTTTTTCCAGTGAACTGGGTGGTTTTCTTGTTGTGCATTTCATTCTCATAAATTCAGCACAAAATTATCTTTTTTTTCCCCTCCCACAGTCATTTCACAGTTTGGTTTGTACAGTAAAATAATACAGCCGCGTAGAGATAAGGATGATCTGCGTTTCACATTTCAAAAGAGTTCAAATAAACCTGCTTTTCATCCTTTTAGGAAATTCCACAAACGTGTTGTGGGGATACTGTGGGCAGGAATACCACAAGTCTTCAGGGAACACCGCAGGAGAATATTTCCCGGAATTTAGGGGCCTGTGCAACCACAGCAGCAGCTCGTTTGAGTCTGAATGCAGCTCATTTTTGAGATAACACAGGTAGCAGAGCTTTTTGTCTCCTTGACTGTTCCTGTCTGGAGGACCTGTAATGAAAACAATAAACGGAGAGAAGAAGACAAGCAGGGAGCAGAGGGGGAGGAGGAATAATATAGGAGAGGAGAAAAAGGTGCATTTTTCAAATGGTGAATAATTTGTCTGCCCTGACAAGATGCTGCGCAGGACCACTTCCTGTGGCTCAGGTTTCAGTGTGTGTGAGTGTAAATGTGCTTTGGGGGGGAAGGTCCACTTCCTGCACCAACTCTTGATTTTTTAGGGGCCTTAAATTTGTGGCAAACTTGGAGAGAAAAGGCAACAAAAACTTTTGTGAAATTCATGAAAGTTTACCTAATACTACCTGTAGAAGATTGCATTTGGGATTAGTGAGTGTTAAAAAAAACCCCCTCTCAGCATAGAGCAGTTTTATACAAAATGCTCACTGTTGGTAACGCAGCTTTTATTATTTCAGTGCATAACCCTCTTTATATATTTGTGTGTGGATTTTTGCATTGGTGTATGCAGGTGCTTTTCATGTGTGTGGCCCCAGGAAGTGGTGTATGACAAGTCCTGAGCTAAACAACGTTTGGTCAGACATCATGTTTCACCTCTCTATAAGTACACACATAAACTTACCATTTAATATCAATAGTAAAGTTGGCAACCCTGCACTGTTTTTCCTAATAACTTTGTTTGTTTTAAAGCCACAACAGTCTCAACCTGTTTGGTTCTCAGTGCTTTGCTTAAGCTTAGTTTTGCTAAACTGACTTCTTTTTATTTCTCTCTATGCCCTTGCGTGAATGAATTTGTGTGTGTGTGTGTGTGTGTCTAGCTTGAGGCTTGGCAGTGTCTGAGCTGTGGTTTCTGTGGCTGCAGGTAGCGGACCTGTTCACTTAAACACTGTACCTCTAATGCATTCCAGATGATCCAACTATTTATAACTCTCCCACATGCATGTGCTCTCTCTCTCTCACTTTCTCTCTTTTTCACACATGCATACACACATACACGCACACGCACGTGCACATGCACATGCACACGCACAGGCACAGGCACACGCACACGCACACACACATAAACACAAACACAAACACAAACTTATTTACATACACAAACACATACACACTCTTCTTCACTGTTGTAATTCAGGTGCCTGGCTTTTTACTATGCTATTATTTCTTGAGAGTAGTGTGCTGGAACACGCACACACTCAAACACGTTCAAACACACGCACACACATATACACACATTTGTATCTATATGTGCTTTAAGTCTCAACAAGACTTTCTGCCTCTTTTTTAAAATAGGTGGTGTTACTTTACACATTTCCTGTTAGTTGTGTGCCATGACTCCAGTGTGTTTGTGTGTCTGTGTGTCTGTGTGTCTGTGTGTCTGTGTGGCTGTGTGGCTGTGTGTCTGTGTGTCTGTGTGAGAGAGAGAGACACTTTGGACGTTGGCACTAACCCTCATCAAGCAGCCAGGGGAAGAGAATTATGGGGCATTTAGGCCTGTTTTACAGGACCTGAAAAAAACATGCAAATGGTTCATGTGACACCAAACGCCAGGCTTATAAAATCACACAACCAACACCTCCTGTCTGTCTGTCTGTCTGTTTGTCTGTCTGTCTGTCAATCTCTCTCTCTCTCTCTCTCTCTTTCTTGAGAAAAAGAGAGAGAGTCAAACAACTGCCAGAAAAGCAAATATAATACTTGAATCTGAAACTTTTTGCAAGTGAAAAAAATAACAGACAAACATACATATGCTGATTCAGATCAAAATTGGCAAAAAATAAAAAATTGCTGTCTGGCGATAATCACTGCATCAGCAAGACTTTGTTTTCTTTCAGTCCCGGCATCTCTCTCTTTGTCTCGACTGGGTTTTTCTTCTTTCTTAGAGTACACACACACTCTGCAGGGCTGCACTCTCTCTTCTGGTGAATAACAGTGAGTACATAGCAAGGCATGATGACTGTTATTGTATTTGTGTGTGGAGGTAAACAAAAAAGGGAAGAAAGGGAGGGAGTTTGGAGAAGAGAAGGAAATGAGAGAGGGGAGATATTAAACAGAGCGAAGTAGATTTTACGACTGATAAAAGGAGAGGAGAAGACGAGGGGAAAGGTGATGGGATTTGAGATGGGAAAGAGGGAGAAAGAGAGAGGTGGAAAGACAACCAATCACCTCCAAGTACTGAGGGAAGCACCGAGGAGAAAGAAAGAAAGAAAGAAAGAAAGAAAGAAAGAAAGAAAGAAGGAGACCACCCTACAGTGAGAACTGGAGAAAAGGCTGCAGATTTCAATGTCTACTTCTCTCCCAACACCGCTCCCCTTAGACTAACACTGAGGCTGAAGTCGCCCTTACTGCCAAGTCATCCCTCACTTTACCCTTGTATATGTGTGTGGGTGTGTGTGTGTGTGTGTGTGTGTGTGTGTGTGTGTGTGTGTGTGTGTGTGCATTTTCACTCATGACAGGAGCCCTCAGAAGGCCAGTAAACTATGGCTGTAATCTGGTTATTACTTTCAACAGAGAGGAGCTTTAAAACGTTATTTAATCTGGGATGATGCAATCTTCTAAATGTGTACAAGTGTGTGTGTGATTGTGTGATCTCTGAGGCAGAGTCAAGACAATCCTCTCTACTATTTACACAACAAGGAAACATACATTTCCCCACAGAAAGCCACACTCCCATCATTGTGAATGGTCCTGTGTTGAGGCAAACAATGCTCTCTCTCTGTTGAAATAACACTCTGTGTGTTGTGCGTGACCTCGGGGCTTTTCCATGCCGATAGCCCATCTATGTATGATAAGAGACCGGTGTGGTTTCATAAGGTAAACATGGAGAAACACCCCCCCTTCCAATCTCCATCAATGGACCCCCGTAAAGTTCCTCATTTTCAGCCAGAATTAGACACTCAAACAGCTCAAATCCAATAAAGGAACTTTGTATAAGTTTGGGGTATATTAAGTTAGGAGAAAGGGCCTATGTGTTTGAATGCGCTGTGCTGGTCTTTGATAGAACGCGTATGTTTATATTCGTAAAGCGGGGGTCACTGTGATATTGTCTGGTATGTGGAGAGTTATAAGGGGCTTGTGCTTAACTCAATCTGCAAGATAAACAGCCTCGAGGCAGGAGCGCCGAGAGGATTCGCATTGGTTCGCTCCCTTCTTCCTGCCCCTTTCTCTTTCTCTTCCTCTACTTCTCACTTGTTTGTTGCCCTGATCATTTTCAAACTGGCTCCTCCAATAGCACATTCACTCCTCTACCTTCTCTGTTCCTCATAATCCATTCTCCATCTTTCATCTTCTTCTCACCTCCACCCATTCATATGAGACATATTAGTGAGCTGAGTGGGTACTTTGTGGCGGTGAATGTGGTGGCTCGTGGTCCAGCTGGGGGTCGCTGTATTCTGGGGACAGGGTCAGTTTGAGAGGTCAGAGGTGAGGAATGATGGATGCAGTTGGCACCCTCCTCAGGGAATGTGTATGTGCATGTGTGTGAGAGCTCATTATGCTACTGGGCCAGTTTTTGCCCCGACTTCCTTTCTGTCACCCCTCTGTCATTCTATTTCTTCCTGCCTGTTTTGACAAAACTCTTGACTCCAAAAGCAATGTTCTCTTTCAAATGACTTGCCAAATACTCCTTTTATTTCCCCCTTATGAGGGGTAAAACATTTGGAACCCAAAGAAAACTCTTTATCAGGCTGAAACAATATCAGGTGTGTCATTAAAAAAGAGATCCCAATAATTTATTACGCTTCTATAAAGTTGTGCAGATCATAGAGATTTTAAAATATGATCAACACTGATGTAGCAGAGGCTCAGATTTCCTTATTTTTAGTCTACACTTTAGGCTGCATCCTACACTGTCCATAATTCAGCTTTTGTTGGAGATCCCTGCCTCCCGCATGTCCACTTCATTCAAACCTCCGCACCAACAATCCCCACAGTCTCTACTGTAGGCCTACTGTTAAAATGTCTCAAGTCTAAGCTTTATGACTTCATCTGGGTTATTTTTCTGACTTGGAGGACTCCCCCTCTGGCCCTACAAAAGACAAATACTGATTTTCACAGACTGAGTGGTTTTCCTCTTGCGAGTAAAGTGAACGTCATGTTTAAAAGTTGGCTGCTTAAAAATGACAAATGAAGAGCCAGTCTGACCTCTAAGCCCTGCACTTATGTTGAAATAAATACTCAGCACAAAGCATTCTTTTTTGTATAGTAACGTGAATGTTTTGGGAATTTTTGGCCTTATCAGCTAAACACAACATTTTTGTACATGTTTCGGAATTGTGTCTTTCTATACAGCATCACACCGGACTGACTGGGTGACTCTTGTAAGTAATTTATGATCTGATATTCAAAATGTTGCACATTACTCTGGAGAGGAGTTAATTACACAACATGCCAAAAACAAATCAGATTAGAATAGAATAGAATAGAATAGAATAGAATAGAATAGAATAGATACATGCTCAGTCATCATCTAATTCGCACTAGTGTTTTCTTTCCACCAGTGACGAGTGGGTTGCAGTGATATGCAAGGCAGTATTTCACCTCAGTTCAGAGAGCATCCTCATCTTGTGTTGGTTTGAATCTAAAGCAGCAGAGCGCAAAATAAATGAGAATAGTACACACATGCACATACGCACACAGGCCTACATATACATTCTTAAACCTACACACACTAACTGCACCAGGTCTAGATGAAACATGGATAATTAGCTCTAATGGAAACCAGACTTGCAAATATAGTCTCTCTTTTTCCCTGTGTGTGTGTGTCTGTTTGTGTGTGTGCATGTCACTCCAACTTCCTCTCCCCCCTGTCTTCTTGTGGTGTTGAGGGTTAATGTAAACCAGCTCTTTTTACCCCATAATGGGAAACTTCAGAGAGAGATAGAAGTGGGGAAGACATAAAGCTGAAGAAAGTAAAGGAGAGGTTAGACAGCTAGGCTTTTGCTCGAGTGTTTAAACAGCCAAAAAAGAGACAACATGGTCTTACTGCGGATGTAAAGGAGTGAGAAATTCATTTAGCAAAGATTTATCACAGCTGGCACGATTAAAAAACACACAGGCCTGAACCTTTGACTTTAAGATCAGTTTAGGAACTGCAAAGGATGGAGATATAAAATGTGATTAACGAGCGACGGAGTGTGTGTGTGTGTGTGTGTGTGTGTGGGTCATCAAAGAGTCTATCACTGCACACTTAAACCCAAAGAACCAGATGCCTTCACACTGATAACAAGCAGTCATCCCATTACCTTCAAACATCAAAGACGGGTGCAGGAGCTGAGTTGCAGGAGCCCTCTTCCCCCTCTGTCTCTCTCTTTCTGTCTCTGTGGAATGTATTTCCCTGTTTGGTAGGCGTGAGAAATCTCCCTCTCTGTGTGTGTAGAACCTATAACTGTGTGTGTGTGTGTGTGTGTGTGTGTGTGTGTGTGTGTGTGTTTTGAAGCCTCAGAGGTGACATTCCTCCATGTCAGAGCAACAGCCTCAAGTTTAAGATAACATGGCCACGGTGATCTAAGGGTGGGAATCGATTCCCCTCAGTGTCTGGTGAGGGCCTTGGGTCAGAGCTGATGGCTTTACCTTCCGCACGCAACCCGTGATGCAAAAACACAGTAATGCTCCCATAATCATCTCTCAACAAGCCCGTGGGGAGATGTGGAATGCACTATGAGGTGCATTTATTGACCTCAGTATCTTTTATCCAAAATTTCAACTGATATTACTGTGGTATTCCTGACATTGCCTCTTCCTTGAACTTCACAGTACTTCACAGTGGCACATGTTGGCTTTAGGTCAAGACAAAGAGGTCCCATCTAGTCCTCAAGTCTTGGTCTAAACCAGTCATTTCCGACTAAATCTACTTCCAAGAATCTCTTTTGGGCATGAAATTCATTGATATTTGTGTTGTTTTTTTAATTTGTATGTGTATATATAGAATTTTTTGACAGGAAGTTCAGCTGGTTTAGTGACTGTTTTCTTTGTTCTGATTTTGCTCAAGAAGATTTGACATCTGCCAGTTGACAGTGGGGCCTCTAATTAAAAGAAGATTGATGTCTACACAAAACTGACTGCCCCTAATGGAGAAATCATTATTTTTGCTCTGCCTCTCTTTATGCATAGTCTTTCAAAATAAAGGTAGAAAAATAAAAGCATTTCTGGGTGGGTTTTTTTTTCTTAATTTTGAATACATCTTCATTTCACTGTATCTTATCTGAGGAGGAACCAATAGTAAAAATCAAGATATGTATATGCATGAAATTTTAAAAATATTTAAGACCGACTTTGTGGACCATAAAAAAGTTTTTATACAACAACTTTGTTTCATTTGTAAAGCCAGTTTTGAATTCAACATAATACAACTTCTATCAGTATTTTGTTTTTTTGTGTGGTGTTACTAAGATAAGTCTTGTTTTGATTATTTATGGTGTTCATGTGCAAAAAAAAAAACAACTTCTTTTCTTTAGAACTGCACAAATATGAAATCACACAGGCTATTCATTTTGCACTATGACCCATATCCACCCCTCTTATCCCCTCAGAGCTCTTAGGGTATAGCTGCTGCAGCACCTGCAGGAGACTCCCATGCTGACCTGTGGCTCAGAGGACATCTGGGAATATCATGCATGCCTCCCACAGCTCCTCATGCACCCTGTTCAAACAGACCACCGGCTAATTATGGCTTCCCCAGATCCCTGAGCTCAAGAAAATACTACAGAATAAGCCACGGGTATGAGATGTTTTCTTTTGGCCCCTCCACGGTGGTTTAGTTAACTGGGGATTCAGCAACAACCAAAGAAAATAAACTCTCTACAAAGACCCGAAGAGCTGAGACTCTGGGAAACGAGTTTGTTTCAAAAAATTTCAGGTATTTAAAATAAATTTTGTGTGTCAAATAAGCACTCTTGTGCTTTCAGTTGACAGTCTTGAAATTGACAAGTTTATTTTTATTATTGAGTCTCTTCTTATGGAGTTTAACTTGAATTCTGTAAAGAATCTCCAGACAATTGAAAGGTAAGAATGATACTTTCATTTTTAATTCAAGATATTGCCAAAATATTTACAACACTCAAAATGTGCAGACTCCAGATCCATTCAGCATTCTGAGATAGCCCCAAAATAAATAACTTTTTATTTGAGTAGGGTAAAGGAATTTCGAACATGTGTAGAAAAATAAATACAAAATACTTCATTTGCTGTGAAACATTGTCACAGGGAATGTGGAATGAATTGTCATTTTTCTCTCGCGTTTCAAAACAGAGCAGTTCCTCGGAGCTCGTTCTTGTTTTTACAACATTCATAGTCGCAGTGGTCTTTCTTTCTTCATATCCGTCCTGTCTGTCCTAAGTGCTCCCCTTGCAAACATTACAGTCCTTGCAATGAGAAATATGAAAAGCCCGCTCTCCTCAGAGGCCTCAAGCACAGCGGCTGGGCCTCTGTTGAATTTGGCCTGTTCCAGTCCATCTGATGGGCGCGATCCATTTGTTCTTCAGTTCGGTTAATCTGTGGGAAAAAGGAGATTATTTTGATTAGAAAAACATCTAGTATATGAAAATGTGATATTTCTTAATGCATATGTAGGTTTTATTTGCAGCCGTGTGACCGAAAGGTCATAATATAAAAAGGAATATAGGTTTTAAGAAAGAGAAAACTAATTCCCCTCTTGGCAATAAAAGAAAATAAGCAAGAAACAGCTTCGTAGTGTGATATAGGAACTAAACTATTAAATGTGTTATAATCTTGTGGCTGTGTTACGACTTTAGTGCGTAGGCCTACTCGTTTTGTTCAATCTACAATCTACGCTCCTTTCATGACAAAATGAAACAGAATTCATTGTTTTTAGCGGTGTTTTGGGGGATACCATACACATTTTGGAGCAAAAATATCCCCATTGAAATATTAGAACTACTCTGCTTTATAATTCATCTTGTTTCTGTGCGTAACATGCGCATGGGGATGTTTTGGCACCGCTTGACCTCTTGCAGGATGAAAAGTAAAAGGCGCTCAGCCTACCGTGCTGCACCATCCACAGCAGCCCTGCTAGTGGGACGTTGTAGACAAGGACCACGCGCCCCCCATCCTCCAGACCGAGAACGCGTAACTCAAGCGCTCGTGCGCCACGTAGCTGCAACTGGTCCCTCGCGCGTCCAGCTCGTCGCTCTGCAGAACTTGGCACAGAAAATCGATGTACCGGGCCGCGAGCTTCAGCGTCTGGATCTTACTGAGTTTGTCCGACGGGAGGGTGGGAATGATCTTACGTAACGACGTGAATGCCTCATTGAGGGACTGTGTCCGTTGCCTCTCGCGGATGTTGGCCATCACGCGCTGTGTCTGTAGGTCATCGAAGGAGGGCTCAGGGCTGCTGCTGCCTTCACTGCCGCCGCTTCCTGCGCTGCCGCCTCCGCCGTCGCAGCTCTTTCTGCATTTCTTCTTCGCGGGGCTCGGACTCTCAATGTCTCCCTCCTCCTCCTCGTCGTCCGCGCGCCTCCTTGTCGCCCGTCGCTTCCTCGCGCCTCTCCGCGGCAGCTGACGGTCAGTCTCTTCCTCGCTGTTCCCCGCACTGTCCATTGGGGAGGAGTCCTCTTCCCGCATCGTCTCTTTTTTAAAACTTTTCTGTGGTCTGCAGGACCGAACCGAATACAACGTCAACAAACAGGTAATAAAAAGTGTGGCCTGCAAAAGGGGTGTTGGCTGGTATAACGTTAAATCTCGTGCGCCACGGAGAAGGAGAGGTGTCTGCCAGACTGGGAGGACCAGGACTCTTATAGCGGGGAGCGGGCAGGAGGATTTTGGGGAGCGCTGTGATTGGGTGAGGAGGGGTGTAACATAATACTGCAGGAGAGGGTGAGTTCTGGCTATAATATCAGGAATGGTGTCTAAGACACGCAAGCTCCTCTGCACAAGATTGTGAAAAGGGTGTAATAGGGGCGCGTTGTTATCCAATCAACGGTATTAGTGCAAGGTATTGTCCTGCCTTTGGGTATGAATTGTTTCTTCCTTCCCAAACCCAGGTTATGTCTGCCCTAAATACATAAAGTATTTTTCCCCTTTCCCCCAATTTTTATTAAACAGAAATAACAGAATCTCTGTCTAAAGAATTAATTTGACAGCAAATGAGACGCCTCGTTGCGAGGTCTGACCAATTTTTTCCACTTTTTTTCAATTTAAGGTTTTCTAAAATGTTACTATTACTGTGCACGGACTTGCTTATGCAACTAAATGAAAGAAATGGGGAACACGGCAGAAATTTCCCCACAACTGAGCTGCTTGTTGTAGGCCTCACATCTCTATTACAGACGCTGCCTGAGATGGGAACAGTGGTGTCGGTGAAAAATATCAGCACTACTGAAACACAGGAGGTTGTCACAGCAGGAGGTCCCCGCTCCAAAGCAGACCGTGGTGTTTATTTTCCCGTCAGCGGCCCCGCGTTGAGGTATGCGCTTAAATGGGTCTGACTCCCGCAGGGATCTGGACATCGCGGCTCAGGTTTAAAAGACTGGCCGTCCCAGTGAGATCTCAGGGCGGATCCGTGCTCACAGCGGGGTCGCTAAAGGCGGTGTAGTCTACTGCTGCTGCTGCTGGAGAGCAAAACACTGGAGGTGATAAAGATTTTTGAGGGGGGTTTGGCCTACGCACACACACGCACACATGACCACCCATCCTTAAGGCCGACCGCGATAGGTCTAATATCAAAATGGATTAGGGTATTCCTTTAGCTGCTGATGACATTATATCTGATAACTTTTGTTGTAAATCATCCACAGGGGCGCCTCACCTCTGATGAGGAAAGATGACACGCGACGAGGGCCCTGGCAGGCCCGGTCCCTTTCCAACAACCAGAAGCACCTCTGTGGCCTGGGTGTCCATACTTTGACATCTCTGACTTCCAATCAGAGATATTAAGCGCGTCTTTGGGTCTGTCACTCAACCTATCTCTCTAGAGCAAGTCTCATGTCTTTAATCACATGCTTGACTCAATTCACACCTAAGTGACAAACATCCAGCGTCATGCAGTGAGCCTTGAATTTGCACGTGAGACGATTGATAAGGCTTTACGGGGCCAATAAATATTTCTTATTTTATCTCTGTTTACATTTTGGAAGACCCCTAGCTTTACCTGTTAAATGTCTGTCTCGGCCAGGTGAGACGAGTGGCTGCGTCGCTCTCCAGGGTGCTGAAACAACACACCTCAAGTATTGCAGACAGCTCTCTTGGAATTCTTTTTTTCTTTTGAATTTGAGATGATGCTGTTTCAAGATTTGAATTTAATTTATTATAGTCTTGTACACCTAAAGGATTTTAAGTAATTTTTGTGTTGTTTTTATTGCAGAGCAAAGAATACACGAATTATCATAGCATAAACATTTATTTTAAAGCGTCAATAAGTCACAAATAGTAAGTGATATATTTGAACGAGGTGCTCAGCGTAGGTAAAATCCGATAATAAATGCTATTTGTAAAACATTGTGCTCTCACTGCTATGGTCTGCTTTTCTTTGTAGAAAGTAGGGTTTATTGTTGGTTTTATCATACGTCTGTAGTTTCACATATTTCTTGAGAATCTGCTGTCTGGTTCCAATATTTCAGAAATTAATCCATACCACAGTTTTGGAAAAGGTGCATATAAATTAGTCCCGTTCAACCACTATGTGTTTTTCATCATGAGTATTAATGCAAAATCCAACTCAGTCAGATCTCCATGGAATAAAGTTCATGTCAGACTTTTTTGACTGTTTTGCTCCAGCAGGTCCGTCATGAAGGAGATGTAGACGATGGCCAAACGGAGTGTGTCGATACGGGACAGTCTTTTCTCGTAGGCGAAGGTGGGAACTTTTCTCCTCAGTTCATCAAACGCTTCATTCAGGCTAAACATCCGCTTCCTTTCTCGCACATTGGCCGCTTGCCGCTGCACCACGGTGATGATTCTCCTCCGTTTTGACTTGCTGGGATGCCCGTGCTCACCGCGACTGAAGTACCTCGGTGTGCCCATCACTAGACGCTCGGTGCGCACGCCGTTTTCCAGGTCCCGGCACCAGGGTGAGTCCGTCAGCCGCATCTGATTGTTCGAAGGGGATGGGTCATTTACCACCTGCTGTTTTGGTTCCAAGGAGCAGTTCTGCGGAAACTCCATCAGGTTCATGTCATTGACAAAGTGTTTTAACGTAGAGTCCACTAAGCGGCCTTGCATCTCCACATTCAATCCTAAACAGCAGTCTCAGTCTGGACTTTGCCACTTTTATAACTCTGCTATTCAGTCAAGCGCAAAAACTTCTTCCATGCACCGGCTAAAATCAATCACCAGACACAGAGACCGAGGCAGGAGAGCATCTTAACAAGTAAATCAAAACTTCTCCAAATCCGGTCAGAGCACGACAGGGTGAGATCCTATTTGGCTCAAGTCCAAGGGCCCTTCTTGCTGTTTTAATAAGTCGCCTATGCCTCCTCACAGCGCGACGTCTTTCATGCCCATCATGGCTCTAAATTGAGTCCATTTCTATCGTTTGTCGGCCGGTGAGTGGGTTGTATCCGCGGAGAGGAGCTTTAAAAGGCCGAGAGGAAGCTAAAGGGACCCGTCAATTGATGCGCTGTCCTCTTCGAGGCCCTTAATGAGCTTCTGAAGAACGGAGGCTCTTGACGGAGGGTCATACAGTCTTGTTTGCACTCTCCCCTCTGCTCCAGAGGCTAAATAATGACACTTTTATCACTTAAACGGGCCAGGAGAAGACCAAATAGAACATTCTCTAACAGTCGCTATACACCACACGCTTTTCTGTTGCAAATTAAAGCAAATAACTGTCCGTTCCCATGGCAGGACAGAGTCCACACAGGGACAACTGAGAGAGCCAACTGTATGAGAGTGCTTGGTCACTACAGCTCTGCTTCCTAAGCTAATTTGAAATGTTTCACACTGCTGTTGAGGCTGTGTAGAAGGATAACAAATTCAATTTTAACTTGCCCAGTGGAATTTTTAGAATTCCCAATAGAGTGTCCACAAAGAACATGAATATTAATTTGCCTATTAGGTTTAAGGGCAACAAGAAAGTTAGTATTTTATCCAAAGATTCAGACTGTTCCAAACAGAAAAACAGCCTTCAGAGTTTTAGTTTCTTGGGTTAGAATAACTGACTCAAGGGCAACTCAACTATTGTGGTTTTAAAGGAGGAGAGAGTGTGCTGTTCCAAGAGTTGCTGAATTCAGCTAATGTTGTGCTGGTGGTTTTAAAGCCCACTCATGATGACAAACTGTTTTTAGGCATGAAAATTCTGACTTTCAGTTTTTACAAAAGAGGAGTAACTAGGTAGCCTTATTGATCACATTAATAGTGTAAAAATCTAAGGATTCCTGCGGATAAGCTTGGTGTCTTTCTTTATGGGGGTCGGGGGTCACTTCTTAGCAAATTACTTAAAATGCACTGTATCTATGATATAGTTTCCATGCATTCATGCAGTTGCTGGCAGGTCACTCTGATAGTGAATGCATCTGACAGTGAGGTTCTTACTTCACTTGCTTATCAGGTCGGACTGGATTATTAACATTGGTAGGAATTTTGTTAACACTGCATTGACCCCCATTCCTTAGCTTTTATAGTTTGTTCAATCTGAAAGAAAATGAATGTGTTCATGGCCCATTGTTACATGGTTGCAGTTACATGCAGTCAATTTTATTAGTAGTCATTAATGAAACCTGAAAAGTCTACATGTACATAATTTACGTGTGTATGAACAGTAAACATTATAATAGTATGTCAGCTTTCTAAGTATGATCAAAGCTACATGCTATCAAACATTCATTTAGTTTTTTTAACCCAGTTATGTACATTTCACTGCTATCACTACAGACAAATATAAATTAGTTTATATTTGAATACTGAAAAGTGGTCAATTTCTGCTTTTAAATTCTAAATTGGCAGATAAAATAAATGTTAAACCAATTATTGTCATAACGAATCAAATGTAAATACAGGGAGACTTAGTTCTTGTGAATCAGTGAATGAAAGTGGTCATTAAGAAACTTTGCAGGGTCCAGTTTTTTGTACGTGTAGCTGTTGCAAGTATTGTCCGACATTCAGGCATGTTGCTCCCGGTAGTGTAAACATGCCTTCATACCAGTTACATTAGTAACATTCCAACAGTAATTCTGTATGTTTTTGCTTTATGAAGTGCACTTATGCGCTCCACTGTGGTTATAACACATGCACAAGTTTTGCAGTGTGAACGAATAACTGTCTGTGTCATCTCCAACCAAAGTTCCTCCATCTCCCTCTTCTGCTTCTGCTTCTTCTTCTTCTTCCCTCGCTCTGTTTTCCGGGCAGGCGGATAAACATGATGGGACATTCCGCTGGTTGTCGTGGAAACGCTGAGAAAGCACAGCTGGGCGGGAGAATATGAGGTAATCTCACCCCGGGGCTGCTGGGTAAATATTGGTCTTAAATAAGGAGTAAAACCCCAAAAGAGACACACAAAGACACACACACAGACACACACATACCTACAGGGGTTTATCCGAGTTTTGTCAGGAGTGGTAACACACAGGACAGACCTTCACACAGAGACGCATAATGGCCCATTTCCTGCTCTGCTCTGTTATTATTGCTTCACAGAGTGAAATTAATAATAGTTTGTGGTGTTACAAATGTTTGTGGAAGTTAACTATGGAGGTTTGACGGATACGACCTCAGAGTGAAACTGAAAGTCTGTCAACATGTTTGGATGTTTAATTCAGTCGAGTGGATGTTATTCATCCATTTATTCATTAAAACATAACTAGTATAAAGTCATTCTAGCTGCTCTTTAAGACTTTTCTCAAACCTTGCAGTGCTGTGCATGTTCATAAAGACATTGTTAATATGTTGATGCAGGCAAAACATATATGACAGCATGCTTACACTTTCTTATTAGACTAAACACCAAGCACAGTTAAAGCTGTTGTGAATGTTAGTTGTTTTTCAGGTGTTTCTTCAAACATTACGTACTGGGAATTAGCTATGAATGTGTTATAGGTGTTGAATACGGTGCTGCTGCTCAGCCTTGTTTCCAGTTTTACCCAAAGGTTACAACCAACAACAACTATATTGGCTAGGCCATCATTATATAACAGAAAAATACTGACAGAAGATCATCAGCATTAAACACAGTTAATTATTACTCTTATGATAATCAGGTGACAGCCACCAGTATTGAAATACAAAGCCGACATACAAGTGCCATAAATTGCAATTCCTCAAACAGCCACTTGAGGTTGGCTCCAAAATTGAGTTGAACCTCTATATTAAAATGCCCATATAAATGCACAAATAAAAACATGTTTACAGCCAGCTACATAAAACATTGTTAATCTCCACAGCTAACTCACCCTTCCATTAAAACTGTCACACAGTCACTTGTAGCAGAGTCGATCCACCCTCTTGTCAAAATAAACCTCTTTAGGCTCCTAAATACAAATTGTGATGGCTATAATGCCAAGCTCATGGCTCTAAAGCTGTGTTCCACAAACTCATGGGTGACGTCATGATGGCTCTGCACACTATTTGATTTACTGTCTACAGTAATAGTATATTTTTAAGCCATTAGGGTTTATCTTTGAGTTGACATACTGTGAAGTGACCCAAAATTTCCAACTGTGGCCAACACCGTAGTTCAATATAGAGACCATCTCGACACTACACCCCTATTGGATATTGGGTCCATATATCTTCTTAGTACCACAGTAAAATCTGTGTGAGGAGCTTGGGAGGGGAACATGTTGAGTTTCATGTGTTGGGAAACACGATTTTACTAATTTCACATGATGATTGAGTGTGGAAAAAAGTGTGGATTTTTAATATTCAAGTATGGTGTTTTCACGCTGAAGCAGTGTTCATATCAAGCAGTTTTTTTTTTAATATAGAGATCACTGGAGACCAGTATGTGTCCAGAGTGCAGTTACAGAGCAGCCAGAGCTGTTCTCACCATATAAATCTGTCTTCCTACTCCTCCTCTGGCTCAGTCCTCAGTGTGCTGTAAGAACACGGCCAAATTTCTCCCACCACTGTAAATCTGAAACGAGGCACCTCTCTCTCATTCTGTTTCTCTCTCTCTCTCTCTCTCTCTCTCTCCTTGACTCTGTCTCCTCCTCAGTTTCGCCTTTTTCTGAGCTGTGTCTCTCCTCTCACTGATTGAACACAGTGTACACACAGTCCAACCTTCACTCCCTCTCAGTTGTGCAAATTATGAGATCTAAGCTACTCAGCTGGCAGGACATAGACTTTTTTGTCTTACTCAAGTCTAGGCAGACGCTGACTGACACATGCAGCATATGCAGACTTTGTAGACAGTGTATGCATGAAAAAAATATTAGACTTGCATTTTATTGCTTGTTCATATTGGGGATGCTGAACTTTATCTGTGTCTGTGGAGCTAACATTTGAAAGTCTGAGGGTGGGAGGAGTCAGAGGGAGTAAGGGAGATGAGTTTAACTCCTGACCTCTGTCACTCTGACTCTTTCCGTCTTTCTTTGCTTCTCTCTCTACACACCCAGAAGCTGACTCATTGGCTCACTTGTCCCACCTTCCCGCATGACCTGCCCTCTGATTGGCTGGGAGCTTTAGCCAACAGCCAGTCAGAAGGTATTTACTGGGCTGGGTGGCCAGTGAAATGTAGGGTTCAGGATTGTGTGCGTGTGTGTGTTGAAGTTGGATAAACCTCAACAAGACATCATATATCTGCCAACCACCCCACCCCACCCCGCCTCACCCAACCTCATTCCTCCCCCTCTTTCTCCGAACCTACGTCTTCCACCTACCAAACTGCTGCATGCCCTCAGCTCCTCTATTTTGAATTATCCTCCCTCTCTTCATCCAACCACTCCAACTTCTAAGCTCTCCCTCTCCTCTGACACACTAAAAAGACAAACACACACACACCGATGTCAGCACCTTGCCTTGCCACACACCCACCCACCCCCTTCTGCTGTCTGAGTAATGTCTGTGTTTATTTTCTGAAAGAAGGTCACCCACTCTTTGCCGTTTATTTTAAAGGTGCCATGTTTCATTTGTTTTAACAGTCATATTCTCAACTCTGGTGTATGCTCAGATGCCTGATAGGACCTGATAGGAGACTGAGGACATTTTATGACAATTATGATAAGTGTGGCTTAAATTGCAGAACTGTAGGTTTGTCCTTATGTTATAAAAGTGTGTTTGTCTGTGTTTGTTTGGGTGTAATTCATAATTTCTTAAATCAGTGTTTTTTTTCTTTGTATACTGAGATTGTTTTGGTGAAGTTTGTTTGTGGCTGACCATTCCAGCTGGATTGGACATCACCATGCTGCTTTGGAAGAGAGATGAGTTGGAAAATATGGAAAATACTGAGGAAAAATGTAATCAATTCTCACAGAAACAACAAAAATACTTTTGAGTGAATGGTTTTCAATCTCCTCAGATGGATTACTGATCATTGACAGTATTCATGTGGAAAGGAGCCCCTTGTGATAACTTACACACAACACCACACAGTATGGAAATTCTGTTGCATTCATGTGTTTCTAATGTGTGTTAATGACATTTAATTATGCTAAGGTCGGCTAAACAAAAGGCTAAACCCAGTCAGCCCTTCAGCCAGAGTCTCAAAATGGGACTGTTTCTGTAGCTTGTGCAGATTTTTACTTACCTTTTAACCAGGAAGTAATGACGACAAGTAAGCTTCAGCAACAGTGATTCAGTACAATCAGTTCAGTTCTGTAATAAAGATATGTTCACACTTGCACTGGACACCACTCTTGTGTGTGAAGTCCAGCGAATGGACAGGTTTTTCCACAATCTAAATGTGAATACAGAAGGTGCCTGGCAGATCACAGCACATTAGCTGGATTACAGCTTGATAATTTCCAGTGTTTGGAAAATTCTGGGGAAATTCTTGGGAAATATCATCTTTCAAGAATGCGCTTACATCTCGCAACTTCAAAATGAAAGTGAACAAAGACACAAGTGCTTTTTTGGAATATCACAAGACTTTGTGAAACCCCATTTAAGCTAATGCTCACATAACAGTGACAAAACCAGGGCACAGGCGGATACCTACAGCAGTTATATGCCCTACAGTCACTACATGGTTGCTTATGATGAACCTGTGACAATGATAAAGGCAAGGGATATTATTTTACTATATCCTGGATGTTTATTTTATTACCATGTTATAGTTGCTTCTGCACAAATGTTGCATCCCTCTATAACTCGGTTTCATCTTAAAGTTTGCACTTAATGGGTTCTCAGTCACCTTCTTGTCTGTTTTTTGCTCAGATCTCTGAGGAAAACTGGAAGATTTTTGTGTCTTTCTTTTACGTCAAACATATTTGTCATATTAAGTCTTTGGGAATTATAATTAGCCTGCTTGCCAGAGTTGGTGGATGGTTCACTGATTAGGGGAGATTCTCTCATCTTGGTGTCAATGGCTTTATAAGTGCTTTTCCAGTAATCAGTTCTACACACATCATCAGCAGCACTTTGGCCACCCAGGTTTCACTTTCCCTTCATCTCTCCTTTTCTTTCTTGCCCTCTTTCCTATACCTTCAGCTCTGCTCTGAGGTTTGACAAGGTTGTCATAAAAATACAATAATAAAATATTTAGTTGTGTCCTGGGTATTGTCCTGTAAAGCTACACAACTAAACATGAGGTCATTTTTTCCAGACCCAGGAGTTTTTTCCTCCCTTTTGGCTTATTTATTTTCCTGTGGTTTTGGGAGGCTGTGGCTCCAAGTCTGATGATATGCTGTGTTCCTCTTCTTACCCCTCCCCTCATTACTCCTCTCAGCATTTCTGCTTTCCCCTCGATTTATATGCAATAGGTATAGAGAGTGATACATAATTTCTTGCATTAGGTTGTTGTTCCACAATAAATCGCTGTGTTCACTTCATGCATAGACTCATATGATTGAACTCATTCTTTCATCATTAGCTTTGTCTGCGGATGATGTTACCACCATAATAGCAACATACAGTTAAGTTTTTCTCTTTTACCTTTTGTCCTTTGTCTGCCATTTTTCCAAAGTGCTCTAGGTGTAGGAGTTACAGTTGGGTCTAAGTATTGTCTAGACGCCTATGAGCCTCCCATTACCTCCTGATTATGCTGAGCACTATTAATCTCAACAGGCTGGCTGGTCAGGGCATAGTGCGCACACACACACACACACACACATCACACACACACACACACACACACACACACACACACACACACAAATGCTACATGCAGAAAAAGAAAATGAGATGAAAATTCAAGCAAACTAAAAGAATGAACAAAGACTTTCTGTAAGATTAACAAGTGATGTATTTATTATATGCTGCCCATCACATTTAGCTCTACTAAAAAGCATTTATCTCTATGTATATCTTTCTTTTTGTTTCAAGTAAATAAAAAATGTTTAGTGGAAACATGCTGTATGCACCTTACGAATGTAGTGGTGGAAACCCTTGCAAAATCCCTCAACATGCAAAAAAACTGAGATTAAATATTGCCAAATTAAATATTTTACATTCATAAACATGAACCAATTTTTTTTTCAGATGCTGGATACCATTGAGCATGTTATTAAATATTATTTGTGTGCACAATTTACCAACTTGAAGAGGTTAGAAAAAATTGGTATTTCAGAGGTCATGCATTTTTGGTTGAAAGATTTTAATACATTTAATTAATTTTTTTTTAAATTTCATTTATTAGTCCCACAAGGCTCTTTGATAGGCTCCAGTTTTTTGGGTTTTTTTGGTGCAAAAAAGACAGATTTATTGTGTCCAAACTGTTGAGATTAACTTTATTCACCAATTAAAGGAATATTATTTATTGTGCTTCCTAGGGAGAGAAAAGAAACACAAAGCTGAAGATAAATAGTTTGATACTGATCATTTAATTCATCATCATATAATTTGATTAATTTTAATTTAAATTAATTCTGTCTAAAATAATACGCCTGTCCTCTCTCTTTCTTTCTCTTTCTCTTTTGCCATTTTAATTACTTTTACTTTTGTGAAATAAAAAGTTCAAGTGAAGTGTTAGTACATGAAACTTTTATTTCCTGATCAGAACTTATTTGACAACCTTCTCCCTCTGTCCAACTGCACAATGTGATGCACAGAGAAGATGTCAGACGACCAAACTGTTCAGTGATCGGAGGACATAGCACGAGGTAATACAATCCTCCATTATCTCATCTTACTTAATCAGTTGTTCATTAACACGCTCACCGATGACTCCCTGAGGAATTTAAAGGATAATAAGTGTTTGAAATTGAACAAACACACAGATAAACTCAAACACAATTCCCCTGAGCAAAATGATGTCACAAGAATCAGCCGTCTGTCGTCTCCAGGGTTACTGAGGGCAGGACGGTGGGTGTCGGGTGCTGAGGAAACAAACTAAGTATGGGAATCCAACTCACCAACTAAAAGTAATGTTTACTTTTGGGGTTAATAGTGTGTGTGCATGTGCTCTTGAAAACGTGTGTGGACATTGATCCCTTGGGAAGAAGTTTTACGCTTGAGCCCTTCTGTGTGAGCTCGGGCTATTTGCCTACCTGAGGGAGAATAAAAAACTGAGATGCAAAGCAGAAGTGCCAAAAAACTCTCAGAAATGCCTTTGAAAATACCATAAAGGGATTTCATGGATGTCAGTAGGCCCGTGAGAGATGGGCTTTGATACGACTCAGCCCTGGCTGGACTGTGTTGGAGGATATATGGCCAGAGTTGCACGGCTCTGACTGGTGGAACACTTAACGTTTTATGACCTGCTGCCATTTGGGGCTCTGGGATAGAGCAGAGTGCCGACCACATAACTAATTAGGCCTGGCCAACGGGGGTGTGCAAGGATGGGGATTTGTGGATTGTGGGTTTGTGGATGTGGTGTGTCTGCATGAGTGAATGAGTGAGAGAGCCAGTAAGTGTGTGGCATAGTGTGTGTGTGTGTGTGTGTGTGTGTGTGTGTGTGTGTGTGTGTGTGTGTGTGTCCTGAACCTGGAGCATTGAGTCAGGGAGCCGTTTGTTGTATATAAAAAATTCAGGGGGTCTTTTTTTTAGGGGCCCC
>JAQMCX010000019.1:3988198-4008947 GCA_029814765.1 Acanthurus leucopareius | reverse complement strand
TCCCTCTAATGGATGGACAGATAAAAGACTTAGTAAGCAGAGTGTGATCCAACCTTATTCAGCTCCACTACAGACAGCTGAAACCTTGAAACATGGCCTCTCGAATGTGTAATGTGCCACCCTGTGGGTTGTTATAGAATTAATCTTTTAGCTGAATCAAAGACTTTTGTTTTCCTCTACAAGTGACCCTGACCTTTGACCTGCATATGTGAAGTCACAGTAATTAAATTTCACATTATAATCAAAAGCCAAAAGGCTCCGGTTCCTGTTTTTGTTTCCTCTGAAACTTATCTTTGTTACGACAGCATGAAATTGCAAAAATATACAGGAAAGAGGAAAGGATTTCTTCCCCCTTCATGCCTTGACTTCTGTTTTTAACATGGCACCACAAGGGGGCCTTGTCACACAGTCAGTCTGTAAATGTCCACAATAAGAATATAAATAAACAGCTGCTCTAGAGCAAAGATGTGACATTAACAGCTCTTTAACTGTAAATGTGTTGGAAAGTGTTATCAAGTTGATTTGGACGTGACCTGATTTGGTTTTTAGGCAGCAACCATCAGTTAGATTCATTCAGTATGTAGTTTGTGTTAATTAACAAATAATTAAGTCTACGAAATGTCAATAAAAATTACCATCACAATCTTTGAGAGCTGAAGATGACTCTATTAAATGTCAGATTTTTGTTTGTCCAGCCATCTAAAACCCAAAACTGTTCAATTTAAAAATATATTTAACAGCATTAAATTCCCCCACTGAGGAAGCAGAAACTAGAGAACCTGTGGTGTTTAATCGTGACTTCAGAAGTTAAAAAAAATAATCTATTAAAATTTTTTTACTCAGCTGATTTCCTGCTGATAAATGTACTAAACACCTTCCTGTTTTAGCTTTGTTATATTTTTTTCCTAGAAAAGATATTCCTTCACAATAAAACTGACAACAACACATCACTTACAAGACAGTCAGTAGTGGAAATAAGCTTTTAAAGTGCTGATATTCCACCTAACAAATTCTGTTTTTAGTTACTTATACTCTGCTCAATTTTAAGAGGAAATATTATGTTTCATTAAATGCATTTGACAGCTTATTAGCTGAATATATACCTTTAATAAACTTGTAAAATTAAATTCATTGTGAATGATTGACAAGCCATTTTGGTCAATCCTTACAAAACAGCACTGTCTAAGTTTGTGCTTTGTGTTTTAAGTCTCTATGAGCTGATAGCTGCTCCACAAAGATGTTTATCCACTAAACTTCCAGATGGTTCTGTTTACATGACTATTTGAGGCTAAATGATCCAATATTTCACAAAAAAAGATCAAAAAGGAATTCAAATATGTGTGCCAGACCTTTGCTGTGTCTGACTAACTCCAAAACTAACCATTTCAGGATCAGTCATGTCTCCCTTGATGAGCACCCCATCACTAGATTGGGTGCCATGGACCAAACCCCCTGACTGTAGGTGAGGTATATAAATCTAGTTCTACCTGAACCAGCTACAACAGTGTATGCTGTCCAAACCAATCTAAAAATATCTAAAAATGTCATGTATAACTAGAATAGTGCATTCAGTTGAGTGTAAATCCCCACCAGGTGTGTCTGGGGGACTCTTGAGTGAAGCAGTTGTGATCAATTGCAGCCCCTACTGGCTGGTTAAGAGGAGTGCAGAGTCAGCAGTCAATGGAGGTTTAAAAAAAAACAACAACACATAATGGTTAATAAAATTGTTTTTTCAAAAAAATTTGGATCATAGCAACCACAAGAGGCCCTTGTGAATGCAGTCATCAATGTCTAAAAAAGGGCCCATAGATTCAGCAGTTTGCAAGATTTGCAGATACACACAGCCACCCACACACGACCTGATGTATATGTATGAGTGTTATGTTTGAGGTAATTTTTGAATAAACACTGGTGTTATCTTTCACAGATTGAGTACTTTTACTTGTAGCAGACTGTTTTTGTACTTTTACTGTTTATGTATGATGATTGTTTGATTAATTAAATTAAAGAGTTTCTGTTTACAGCCTTTTTAATGGGTGCATAGCACAAAGAAAACCAATAAGAAACAATTATGTTTACATTTGTAAGTTAAGAGGTAGAGGAGAGGCTGATTTTGTTCTCGGCTGTGAGTTTGAGTGTCCACTATGAAGGTGAAAAGTTTGCCTTGATGTTTTCATTCCCCACCTCTCCTCTGGTCGAGCCCTGACCACAGGAGCAGCCCACTGAATGACACAGAAACTAGTTCACCCAGGAAGGAAACTCCCTCCTCTCCCGAAGGATGTCAGTCCAAAGTCCACTACTGCAGCTGTGTATTTGTGTTCATGCGTTTTTCAAGAGAAGTGGAGGAAAGCGGGGGATTGTGTCAATAGACGCACATTAGCTGACTCCCTCAAGAGCACCACAAAGCATCAAAGGCTGAGTTTCATACTGATACTTGCACCAGTTTGTTTTAACAAAAACAATCCCTCCTCTCTTCCTTTCTCACAGCAGATCTGGGCTTCTTGAGTATTTGTAAATCTGCTGCTGCTGCTGTGACAAAGATCAGAGGACTGCTGAAATGCAAACTGTGGATGAGCAGTTCTGTTGAAGGATGACATACACATGAATGGGCACAGAGAAGGGGAGGGACACACACACATCATCATCCCTACTTGGAAAAATGCATTTATACATGGTCTCACACACACACACACACACACACACACACAAACTTACAGTTGTAGAGGTGATGTAATAGCTTCCTGGAGCTGCTGATTCTCAGAGTGAATAACTGAGGCTCCCTTCACACTGCAGGCCCAAACCAGATTTTCCCCCTTTATATGACTCAGATCTGATGTTTCATGACTGAACAGCACAAATTGCACTCAGCCACTTTCATATGTGGTTCTTCTACTGTAATAAGTGACTGTTTTTTTTTTTATCACTTCTAAGACAGAAACTCTAAAAGGTTCAGCTTGACCTCCTCCTGGTTTGTCCTGTCTTGCCATTCCCTCAAAGATAAGACCAAGTTTCAAAGTGTAAATCTGTGCAAAAGTCTCTGGAGCTGTCCAGCTGCTGTGCTTGTGTACTTTTCAACAGGGTCTGAAAATTAATAGAATAGTTTACAGATGTTGATATTATACGTATTGTTCCTTTAAAGTCTTGGCATTTAGATGGTTTGAAATTGTTCATGTTTAAAATGCTATGAGCTACTGCTACCACGATAAATTAACAAATACTTACATGAAGCAATTCATAAAACCTTTTGATTGGTAATAATTTAACTTGCTCATAGTTAGTTACTTTGTAGTGGTTTTACTTTCTATATAATTCAAAGCTAAGGAGACTAGTGAGGCTGAAAGAGTAAATTTAAAAAAGCTGCATATATCTTAGTAATAATTAGTCTAAACTCTGCATTCTCCTCGTTTTCTGCTGTCATTGCTGTAACCATATCCCAGCAACACTGTCTGTGTGCCACTCGAGATGTTTATGATTGGTTCAAAGGAATAAAAACAAGCTAGAGAGTTTTTCCCTGTCCTTTTCTTCGGCGCTGACACATCACTGTGGAGATATGGCTGGTATGTAAGACTAGGAAGAAACTAGATGTAAATAATAACATGGCTATCTACATAAGTCCCCCACATTTCATTCAAAAAGCATGCAGTGGAATGAGGCTGAGTTCCTGTTGCTTTCAGATACTCCTACTTTACAAACTATGCAACCAGAGGTGACATTTCAAAACCACCCTATTGTGCAGATAACAAATTACTTTGAACTTTAAATAAAAAACCAGCCTGACAGCTAATTTGTTCATATTTTGAAGTATGAAGTAGCTATCTTTCATGATACCTAGGTTTTTGTTTACAGTACGCACTGTCCCTCATATCACCTAACCACCATGTGATCTAATCAGTACCGCTTGCTTGGAAGGAAGGAGGAAAGAGTGCTGGGCAGTGAAGCAGAAAACTGATGCAGATAATTATTTGATGGATTTTCCCAAAAGTTTTCCCCGACTGCCTTCAAATTAGTAACAGTAACTATATTATTTCAGCTTTTACGACACTCCAAAGCCTTTTGTCCACTGTCACCATTTTTAACAAGGCCACAAAAATGTTAGTTCTCCTTCACTGCCATTGCTGCTCTTAAGTGTTTTTTCTTTGTCCCTGCTGGCTCAAACAATGGCAAATTACTGCCTAAAAGATAGAGCATGATCTTTAAACTCCCTACTGCTCTCAACATAATCTTTGAACAGAAATGTGTGGACATCCATACAGAATAGTTGCATTAGTTTAAAATCTTCCTTTCTGGCCAGTTGATTTATTCAAGTTATTCAAGAGGCAGGATTTTTTTTTTTTTTTAATTTCCCAAGAATTTTGTTTGTATCCAAATTACTACTGTAACTCAGTGAAGATACATATTTCTGCAGATTGAGGCTATAATTATGTTGCCTTCAGGGAACACAACCTGTTACTCCTCAGCCTTGAGTGGGAAATGAATTCAGTATCCACATCGAGGCCAATTTAGTCATCCGCAGCAGACTTTTGCTGCATTGATAGTGGGTGTATTACCTGGAAATCTGAGCCGAATCCACATGAATGCTGGCTCACTTCACATTAAACAGCCGCACAGTTGTGTCAGGGAAATTTAACCTGGGTGGAGAGTCAGAGGAGCCAGCGGTGAGTGTGGGTGTGTACGTGTGGACTGGACCGCAAACTGAACCACAGGATGGTATATCATTGTTACTCCTCCCTGCTGCAGCCCTGCAGTCCAAAATGTGTTATTCCCCTGAATATAGACGCTGTGGCTGAAAGTCCTTGAGACCAGTGACCTCCCTGCCTCGCCCCCTCTCGCTCTCTCTTTCTTTTTCATGGTGAGGCTGGCACTGGGCCGGTAAGCAGCTCCGCTGACCTTGATAGAATTACACTTACAAAGCGCTCAGCAGCTGGCACCCAGGATGAGGGTGAGAAAATCAGGGACTCTCCAAGACTCCCTAGTGAGTGGAAAAGGGCACAAATAGGGGAGCAGATAGCCAGACTCACCAGGCACTCTCTTCTCTCATTTCACTTTCACATTTTAAGGACGAATGAGCGTGTGTTACTAAAATGTGTCACAAAAGACCCAAGTAACAGGTGACAACCCTACATGGTTTCGATGGGAGTAACGCAGAATGACAAGTGAGAAAAAGGGATTTTTCTTTGTAGCTGAATACAGTCAATCCTGTTAGCATCTGGAATATTATTAACATTTGCATTTATTAATTTATCAGATGTCTTTTGGTTGTATGTTGCCATGTTTGTCTTGTTTGCTCTTATGAGCCAACCAAAGAAGTTTGAGACAACTTCTGATGAAATGGCAAAAACTTTAAGAACTATAAAGGTGATCATAACAATGGCAAGATGATGTTGTTTTTTCCAACAAACAATTTTTAAAGGCACTTACATTAAATTCAATTTATTTATCCTTTGGAGTGATAATGTAATACTAAAAATATTTTCTGTGGCTCAGGAAAAGCCCTAAAAATACACTTTTACACAGTAAAGCCTGTGTTACATACATACTTTTTTATATTGCATTACATACTAAAAGTATGAGAGTCATACAAAAGACCCCATTGAGCTGCTTTACGGGAAATTTAGGAGCATGTGTTTATAGAGATTAAACAAGTGCAACACTGAATCACCTATTAACTTATTAGCTTTTTTAAGGACTCTCCCCTGCTTCCAAGAGTCTTTATCCTGTCCAGATGCAAGATAAAATGATGGAATTGTATGTTCCTGCAAGCCAATAGTATCTTTAATTTGTGTGTTTTATACATATGATATTAATATTTCTATAACTCCTGACAAAGTGTCTTAGTTTAGATATAACGTGTATCAGGACTGACTTTCTCAGCTCAGGGGTTTGTGGTGTCATGACAGACAGACAGGCCACTGATCGAGACTAAGATCGTTCACTTCCTGTTTCCATGGACAAAACTGGGTATTTTCAATGTGACGTCTCAACATGTTCCAGCCATGTTTGTGGTGACAACAGTTTCAACCACTCCAACTGAAAAAAGCGCGTAGTTTTAACAAGAAGTTGAGAGGTTTTTCAGCTGAGTTTGTGGCGATAGAACCAAGTGTATTTCAGGAGAAATCAGACAAAAAACTTCAAACTTCCTCATAAAAAGATTCAACATATTTCTGGTTTTCTGAAAAATGTACAATGCCAACTTTTATTCTGGTGATTGGCTGGCCTTATCAGTTTGCCATTTTATGTTTTAGTCATGTGATAACAGCTGATCATCACATGTGAGATTGTAATACTTATTCAGAGATGGTGTCTGATGAGAATTCTCTGTCCATCTCCAGCCATAGACCAACTTTTGATAAATGACCTTTGACCTGTTCCTGATAGATGTTTTGAAAAATTTTGCTTCGATGTCCATGAGATCCTGCCTGTTTCCAGTGTATTTCAAATCTATCCACCAGCGTAGTGCTCTCCACAGCTCTCACATGTGATCAGGAGAGGGAGTGTCCTGTCTCAGGTGGGCACCAACAGAGATCATATGGTTCCTGCTAACGGGCAACTGTTTGAGGACTTTATGCCTGTTGCTAGATGTTCTGACAGCCCAGACAACAGAAGAAGAAAGACAAGAAGCATATGACTGACTTAGATCACATGATGACTTCATGAGAGAGTTTTAAGATACTAAGGACCAATAACTTCCTGGAGTCTCCCCTTTGATGGGTCAATGTCAGATGGAAACAGTAGATTTGAGAAACTCTGGCAAAATTTGTGGACAGTGTTTCTTCTTCTTCTCCTGTACTTTGTACTAACTAACTATGTCTTATAGTTTAAGAGGACGAGGCAGAAAAGCATGGATAAGGGTAGAGGAAGGATCACAGTTTAGACTGAAATGATCACCCTGGCGAGATGTTTGGCAAGATGTCAGAACAGTCACCTGACAGTCAACAAGAAAAAGGTCCATAACTTAATTGCCTGTAAAGCAGCTATTTGTTGTTTTTATACTTGTACAAGATGCAAGTGAGTTTTCTATTAAAGGTGTGGGTAAATGAATTTTGTCACCGTAGAGTTTTTATTACAGAACCAAAGGTAGCTGCTAGCTAGCTGCGGTTAGCTGTGGTTAGCTGCTTCCACTTGTTTTCAGTCCTTGTGCTTAGACAAAAGAGAGCATTGATGTTCTCATCCAAATCTCAAGCATATTTCACAAACTTTTGAACTTTTCTAAGAATGAACTTTCTGTCCTTTTTTTGTGGTATTAAATGTCATGTTTCAGAGAGATTTACTATAAACCTCTCTGTACATCCAGGTAATGAACAAAAACTAGAAACAAAGGTTGGAATAAACAGAGTTTCTTTGACATTTTATCAGATCCTGAATCGAATTGAGTCATTTTGGAGTGTTGTTGGGAGATTTAGTTTTGTAATCACTGTGGTCTTAAAGTGCCTGTTATGTGCTGACAGTCAGGCTGGTGGTTGAGTGAAGCATAGATGTCTGCCTGCGTCTGTATGTGAATGTGTTGGACCACAAGACCACAGATGGTCAACGTAAATGTCAGCACTGACATTGTAGGAACCACGGGGTTTCCTTGGTCATGTCCAAGAGGACGTAAACGGATGTTTTTTTAAATCCAAGTGCGTGCTTTCATTCCAGCCATGGAACCGCAATGGAATCCTGTTTGCTCCATCTCTGAAATGCAGATCTTAATTCAAACATCTCAAAGTTACATTCCCACGCATGAAATATTGTTTTTTCAGGGAAGAGCTTTTCAAATATCTTCATAATGGTAGACAGTGAAGCAACTTAAATGTCTATGTAAAACATCAACCCTGAGATGTCTGTAGTCTTCAGGAAAGTGAAAGATGGGGGAGGAAGTCGGTCAAACAGCACTAAGTTCTGCAGCAGTAAGCAAGAGGGTTTATGGGTATTGTGGTCTCAGTATGGAAAAACACATGTGAAAACAATACCACTGCTATGAGAGGGTGGGGGATTTTTTCTTTATTATGATTTTATCAAACTGTCTCTGACATTTTCTGGTGCTGTTGAGGGATGCTTTTTAAAAAGATGTTACTCTGTACTGTAGGGGAATATGCATTGTTGTGCTCTCTGCTGTAATGTGATAACCATTGTCAAAATCATGACCACTGAGTTCCTTTTTCACTTTTGAAAAGAGGTAGTAGTCTGAGGGTGACAAATCAAGTTAATACAAGAGTGCTGACTTGCAATGTTCATTTACCCAAATACGGAAAAAAGCTACAAAAGTTGTTTACTTTGAAATTTCTGACATATTATTCAAAGAGATGATCTGCATGTGCATGTAATGTGAGCTGAATAACTCCTGTCCTTCTACCTCAGGCTTTGAATTTATCAACCCCATCTTGTAGATCAAAATTAAAAACACATGAAAGAGCCACATATTTGCACAGACATTCGTTTTTAATCAGAGTATGGTCAGATTACTTTAAAACTAGTTAGTTATTGAAAACAAATAACATGACAATTTTTAATCAATGACATGATTCACTGCATTAGATAAAATGTAATCTGATATAAATATCAAAGAAATTGGACCACTTTGACTTGCATAAATTAGATATAGATGCTCTTGTGTTGCACATTATTGAAGCTAAAGTGATGGTGATACTGCCAGCAATGGAAGGCTTTTTGCCACATTTTATTTTCATTAGTTTTATGAGTCACATTTTAAAAGCATACACAAAAATGTAATCAAGTTATCCTATACAATGTAACTATGATCTAATTGCATTTATGCTTACACTAATGTTGTGTATGGCGCTTTACATACAAATTGACTTAACTTGACACTATTCCAAAGTAATCTGGACTGATTATAGTAATTTATTTTTATAATCTGATTAGACAATCACAATTCCATGTAATCTGCCACCACCCAACCGTGTTTTTAATTACAATAAACATGTACACTGTAGTTTATTTCATGTGGTCCCCATATACAGAACATATTGGTACCGTAAATGCACAGTTGAGCACCCAATGCGTGAGTAAAAGATCATAAATAAATTCACTAAATACTCCTGCTGTTTTCAACATTATTTAGGTTTTTAGTCCCACAGATGTCAGAGTTTGTTGCTGGTTTAGGATTTTCAAGTGCTTTGGACCACATGGATAATCACTGTTTATCTCTTTGTGCCATTCAAAATGGCTTTAATGTGAGCGCTAGTGTGTTACACAGAGAGTAAGAATCAGAAACAGATTATCACTTCACTCTGGCTCCTGTAGTCAAGCAACTGAGATCTAGTTGGTAGAACAACTTATGGATTGTTCTCACTGTGACATTCAAAATAGTGAACTGGTTACAATAGAAGCACGAGGATTGTGACCAGATAATGTGACTGTCTGTGCAAACAACTGACTAACTATCACCTTAGAATTTTCACTTCTACGTTTAGTTTCCATCGAGGGGACTCTTTGACAAAATCAGTTGAAATACATGAATACTCAAACATTTAGAAACAGGAACAGGGGTCCCGCTGTGCTATTTTTGGACTTTCATGTGTCATAAAGTGAAATGTCTGCCTGTCTGTGGGTGGAGAGTGAATAATAACAGTAGCTAAATTTAAATCTGTATTACCTCATCCCTAATTTGGGTTGTGCAGCTTTGACAGCAGCGGAAATTTAAATCTTACCTAAACTAGATTTGAAAACAAACAAGACCATTCTGTGCGTGTGTGTATGTAAATGTTCTGTATGTGTGTAGCTGTTCTCGTGTACATGTGGGATGATCATGATGATGAGGGGAAATTTTTTTTCACTAAATGCCAAATGTTGACAAATAGTATGAGAGGGGAATTCAGATTTATTGTGTTCACGATTAAACCATGAAAAAATGTACAGATTTAGGGGAGAGAATGCTAAATAGTTTACTAATGTGAGCTTGTTTGGTTTTCCCCTAAAGTAAATGACATTTAAGTGCAGAAACAAAAAACTTTACCATCATACTAAATCTCTTTCCAAATGTCTTTTTTTTCACATACTTTGTGCACTTGTGGTAACTGGTTTGTGTCTTTGCATGGGAATCCCCATCCCAGATCACCTTTGACCCCTACTTTGTCCCTGCATTAACTGAGCCAAAGAATGTGCGGCATAGAGGAGAGTGTGGGAGAGAAAATCAGTGAGATGAGTCGACTTTCAAAAGACAATTTGGAAAAGAAAGTTTGGCAGGTGTAAGAGGGCGGGCGGCCCTTTTGAAGTGGACCTGAACGAGGGTGTGTGTGTGTGTGTGTGTGTGTGTGTGTGTGTGTGGGTTTGGAGAGTGATGAGACCAGACCAGCGTGATGGAAAGCCCAGCCGACTGCTAACACAAACACACCAGAGGGAGGGAACGAGAGGAGAGGGGTGAGGGCAGGGAGGGTTAAAAAAAGTGGGGGAGGAACGATAGAGAAGAGGAGTGTTTTGTGTCAGCTTTACAAAGATGACAGCTGTCAGTAGATACTTATGTTGAGCAGTATTGACAAGGTCCAGGGAGTGTTTACACTCAAGGTCATTATCAAGTTTTACTAGCAGAGGGCAGATCTATATTTTGCCACTTGAGGTCAGAGAACAGAGATCTGTCCTGGGCAGAGAAGGGTTCATGTGAGTGTTTTTCCACCAAATTAGCTCTGGTGCATGAACTGGTTCCATTGTACAATTGAGTCATTGTAATCACAGATACGTCATGAACAGAGGGTGGTGCACACTGCACAACGACCTCTTGAATTCGACACTTTGGTTCTTACTAAAGGTCAAGAAACACCTGTTATTTTCCAACTGGGAGACAAATTTTCGGGTTCTGAACCAATTTATTTTGGGTGGAAATGCCCCAAATGGTTTAAAATTAGGTGTGAAAAACAGGACAGAACAGGTTTCTTATTGATGGAAAACGCTTATGACTGGAGGGGCTTGAAAGCTGAATTTCAGAGATGTTTCACACACTTGTGAGTGTGGTGTGTGTATGTTGCATCATTACCATAATCGAGAGTGACTGCTAAGAGGGCATGCATGGGGAGGTGTTGACAACCCACACCCCCCCCCACTCCGAAATTCCCATTTGACAAATTATGTGAATGAAAGAGAGGAGAGGCGGAGCTGGGCTCGGCTCCAGGCTCCAGAGCTACAGATGGGGTCAAACAGAGTAGATAAGGGACTTGTGTGTGTGAGTGTGTATGCCTGGTGAGCTTACTGCTGTGCACTGGTTGGGACTGTTGGCACGCTCACAATCACTGTTTAGGCTGCGTGCCAAGCAAAACACATCCACTTTCTCTGGTAAACCTCTACCGGAGACAAGCAACGGGATCAGGCCAAAGATGGTAGACTATTGTGTCTTTGTCCTTGCGTGGTCTGTTTTCCCCCAGCTTAAAATGTTGAGTTGTTTAGTAAGTCTTTGGCTCCTACTCAGCAGAGCAGCCGGCGAGGCAAGGTTACTCCATGTCATTGGAATCTGTGCACAATGGACCCAAACCCCCCTCCTCCTCTCTGGCACCAGTTTGTGAACCCCCTCTGTAAGAACTCTGCTTTTATTGACCCCCTCCTCTCTACTCCTTTTACCCCGACATCCACCCACACATACACACACACACGCACTCATACTCATACTCACACACACACACAGGAGCCCTCAGTGCTGTTAAACATCTCCCTGAAGAAACAATTTAAACATCAGTGTTCAATTCAAGGCCTCGGTTCACTTGGAATGCACCCCACCTCAACTCCTTGTAGTACGCACTTTACGTCTCTCTTCCTCTCTCTCTCTCCTTATTTGTCTCTCCTCCCTCCCTCTTTAACTCCTGTCTCCTCCTCTCTGATAGGCCTACAGCGAGGACAAGAGCGTCGTTTCCATGGCACCGCCTGCCTAAATCAGTACAGCGGTTGGAGCACGGTTACTCCTGGCTTTAGTGTGGGATGTTCACTTAATATGTTGCTGCGCACCGGCTGAACGCAGCACTGGCTTTAGTGGTCCTCGAGTGTGTAACTCCGCTCTGTCCCGGGATGAGACTTCACTATAAGCTGTGAGACGAGGTCCGTCGTTGGAAGCACGCGGGGGACACGTCGCACACCTGCGGCTGGAGGGGAAATAGATGGAGGAACTTGCGCCGCAGCCGTCGTCGTCGCCGCCGCCGCACTCAAACGATTGCTTCACCTCCTCTCGTGGTCCACGGGGGAGCGCGCTTGTAAGCTGATTTAACCCGGGGGATGTGAATACCTCTCCGGGATTAGAAGGTTATTGGGTGAACGACAATGCCCCGCGGCTCGGTCCGGCACTCCCGGCTATTGTTCGTGCGGCGGCGGACGCACGGTGCCCGGTCTCCCCCGGTTCGTTTCCAGTAGCTGTTCCACATTACAGCCTCTGCCCCTGCGCCTCCTCGCTGCTTCGCTCAGGTCGCTCTCCCGGTGTGGACAGGATAATATGACTTCCGGGCTCCGCACATACGGCAGCGTCCCTCAGTGTCTCCTGCTCTGCTGCTTGGTGGCCGCTGTCTGCGCTGAAGCCGGTGAGTGGAGGCTCATTAGGGCCAATTACATCATAGCAATTAGCCCACAGCTTGTATCTTGTCAAGACATCACTGCGCAACATCAGCTCCAGTCCCGCCCATCTGTGCGCTCTGCAGGGGGCCGACTGTTTTTCAGGTTCCATGTACAGGACCCCCCATCAAATCCTCCTTTTTTAGATTTTTTCTCTTAAACCTTTTAAAAGCATTTTAAGATTATATTCCTTACCTTTATCACTTGTTTTAAGGAAATTACTAACTGCTATTATTCATTTTTTAAGTGACACCTCTAAACCCACATTTCAGAGACTCACAGCCTTCCTCAAATCCAGCTCCTGTTCAAGCAGGTATTGATCAGTTATAATTAGAAGTTAAATGCTTCACTATTGAGGAGATTGCCAGAGGCCAGGAGTGCTAATTGGGTCAGAGCGGCTTGTTAGTGGGCTGTTAGTGATGCTGGGACCTGCAGCCTTTCTCTGTCCTACATTCCAACCCTGTAGCTCACAAAAATGGCTCTGGAAAAATCTCACTTCAGCAGATAAATCACTTCAATGAATCATTAATCCCACTACAGTTAGCCCCAGGTCCACTGGGTGCCATTCGTCACCCCGTAAAAGTCTTCAGATCCTCCATTCCTGCTGTATCTCTCTGCTAACGCTGCATAAAAAGTATCTTGCCTTGAGTGATTTGTCACAGTGTCACTCCATTAATGCATTTGTGGGCATTTACCATCACTGATTGACTCATGATTAGATGTCCTCTCTGTGTGTGTGTGTGTATGTGTGTGTGTGTGTGTGTGTGTGTGTGTTTATGTGTAGGAAACGATCCATTGCACCACTCCAAAAACTCAAGCACCTGTTCCCACACTCCAACCGTTTTTTTTCCGCTATACGGCTGACACACACTGAATAGCCTCATATGAGATGCTAAGTGGTGCTTCCATCTTTTTAAGTGTGCATGAGATCTCTAAATATCCGCAGGGGCTCGGCTGCATGGCTAATGAGTGTTGACACACACATTCTTTCATATGCTAATCACAGATTCCTCTCTTCATCCCATTTCTCCTCCATCTCTGGCTGACTATCTTATTTTCTTTTCTTCCTCTGCCTCTTTCTACCTCTTTCCCTTCCTCATCTCTGTCTCTGCAGGTGACAGTGTGTGTTGGTCTCCTAGTATCACTTCTTGCTCAGAGTGTCTCAGCCGCGGACCACAGTGTGCCTGGTGCTTCAAGGAGGTAGGAATGTGCATAAAAAAGTGTGTATTTGTGTGTGACAGAGACATATAGAGAGAGAGGGAGAGAAAAAAAGAGAAAACGTGGCAGACATTCAGCAGCATTCCTTAGATGACACACACCAAAGCTTTGATGCCACCCACAGATGTGAATATAATGTGCATGTTCAAGTTTGCCCTATGACCTGTGCGTGTGTGTCCATGTGTTTGTGTTTCCATGTGTGCTTTCTCATGTGGCAGCAGAGACAGAGCCACTTTCTGTCCATGTGTTTAGTCTAGATTCTCACACATATCACTGCATTTCACTCACAGTGCGCATCCGCCCGTGTGTTTGTGCATCTATATCTGTCTTTCCTTTCACCGTGTCAGTCTGTCTCGTAAAGAGCCCACCCCGAATCAGCCTTGAGAAACCATAAAGCCTCACAGCGCCACACCAGTCACAACACACACACACACATAGACACACACACAGACTTATACAAACCACACTGAGTAGACTAGACTATCAACATGTGTGTGTTTACAGACTTCAGGTGCTTTCCCACCATGTGAACCCTAACCTTAACTGACATCATTAAGTGGGGCTGGGCTCACTGGTGTGTGAAAGCGTACAAACACTGCCTCTCTAACCTCCCACACATCCACACACAGAGTCACAAAGAAATGCTTGGTGAAGCACTGGAAATGAGGCAGGAACAGTGCTTGTAAATACGCATGTTTTTATTTTGCCATAGACATTAAGCGTCAGGCAAGGAGATAAACTGTACAAGGAAAGTCCGGGGAAGTTGCTGTGAAACTATCTGGTATTCAGAGTTGTTACAGGACAGATTATAGCCACAGGGACAGCCATAAATAAACCAAATGCAGTCTAGCTTTCAGTTCAAGCCAAGGTCACATATTCAGCCACAGCTTTTATCGTAGACTGTTTGCTGCTGTGCTCTTCATTTAAAAAGTCACAGTTATACCAGTAAATTGTGCTGTTTCATTCCCTATCTGTGTGATCTTGTTGGTCATGTGACACTCTTTAAGTTGACTCATACCATTCAGGCCCATGTCATGCTGTAAGCATACACATTTAATGGTTTAGTTTTATGTTTTCAGTGCTGTTTACTGTATTTGCAAGTTTGTTTCTCACAGATCTAAGGTACCAAAGGTCACTAATCCACTCCAAAGCTGCAAGGCATGACACTGTTTGACTGTTTTGGAGGGGGATTCTGACTATAAGAAGCAGAGATGTTATTTGCAGAAAGATTCTTTCAGTGGAGCAATAATGAAATCATGTTCTAAGTAAGAAAATCAGTTGAATGATCTAATCTCTTTTCTGTTTAACAGAGCTACAACTTTTCCTTTCCTCTGTAATCTGATACACAAAGAGTAGATCAGGACATGAATGACTAAATATGAGCAGGACATGTCTTCCTGAAAACAAAACTGATAAGTATCTTCAGGATCACTAAAGAGAATGGTAATCATGTCAGTGTTTTACTTTGTGAATCAACGCAAACACCATCAAAATGCCAGAAACAAAAAATGAAACTGAAGTGAGTCATTGTGAAACTGGTTTCAATTTGCCACGATTTCCCAGGGACCAAAGTGTCTTTAACTTAATCACTGTGTTGTGTTTTACGGAACAGAAAAAAGATCAGAAAATAAAGTGGGATAACAAACTCATGCATTGCAAGCTCTTTACTCTAGAGTGTTTGTGTGTGTGTGCTCCTGCATTTGTGAATGGATGCTGTGGGCAAAAATATTGCTGGAGAAAAGAGTAAACAAAGTCCACATGGCAATATGAAATAAGGCTGTAGTCATTCCAAGAAAAACCTGGAAGACTAAAAATCAACCTACTCTTCAACCAGTCGCCCACAGTGCACTGAGTAAACTCCACCTGGTAGCTGAAACTATGGCTGATCAAAGCTACACAGAGTTAGCGTGCAATTAATTCCTGCAGTTTGACCATTTCTTTTTCACTTGCAGCTACATTGTTACCTTCAGATCATATCTGTCAAGTAATTTTGTAAACAGCAGCAGTACACACACATAACAGGTGAGAATCATGGAGAACAGGGATCTATGTTAAAACCAAACCACACTGAGCTGAGCTATTAGCCGAGCTAGTGCTGCAGTATTAAGTTTTACTAAAAGCATGAGTTGCAGGCATCAAACCTACTACTTTTGTTGTTTAGTTGTACCTTAAAAACCTAAAATTCACACAGTTGGGGTCTCTTGATGTCATTCAGTATCACAACATTAGTTGCCCCTTTTTTTCTCCCAATATGCTAACTCTAGTTCAACAAGCTAACACACAAACTTAGCAGTAAAACAACAAACAACATGGCAAAACTTACAACCTTTATGTTGAAAGTTGGGTCGGAAATAAATTTTATTTTTTCAGGTTTTCTGTCCTCTGAGATGGGAAACTGTTTTTCGTTTTTAAATCACATTTATCTATTTCATTATATTGTTTTTATATCTATGCCTCACAATTAAAATACATGAGATCTTTATCATTTCTCCCAACCTTGAGAAATAATGGATGTAAATGACCTTTCTTTTAATGACATTAAAATGAGAATTTGGGTAGACAAGAGTAATGACTAATCAAAAGGGGAATGCGTTTCTCTGACCTTGAAATATTCATCAGTTTTACTCAGCTGCTTAGTCAGTGGGACTTGTTCTCAGTCTCAAATGCAATTAAAGTGATAACATCTTAGAGGACGGCTTAGTTGTAATATCTTCAAAACTGTATTGGAGCTTTGTCCTCTGTCTTTTATCATTGTTTTTTGTGTTATTTTCTGAATTTTGTTGAAAAACTGTGAATGAAATCTTTCAAAAGAAGAGTTGGGAAGGAAAGGCCTTCATCATTTATCCATTTTCAAAAAGATTTTTTTTTATATTTAACTTTTTTTTTTTTTACCTTGTGTGACCTCTAGGATTTTCTGGATGGGGCGGTCCCGAGCCAGCGCTGTGACCTCCCGGTGAAGCTGCTCAGGAGGGGCTGTCAAGTGGAGTTCATGGAGCAGTCGGAGGTCAAAGTGGAGGTCAACGCCACCATCAGCAGCACACAAGTGTCCCCTCGAGACATCAGTATCACCCTTAGACCAGGTAGACGACGGGCCCCCTCTAAGTCAAGTATTAAATGTTGGATCTCTGATTAGAACTGTTTTCTTGTTGTGAGATAAAGCTCTGAGGTCATGTTTAAAGGCAATTCATTTATCATGTGTGTGTTTGCTTAGGTTCAGAGGCCAGCATCATAGTGGCTGTGAAGCAGCTGGAGCGTTATCCTGTGGATCTGTACTATCTGGTTGATGTGTCGGCGTCTATGCAGGAAAACCTCGATCATGTAGGTGTCCATACACTCATCTGACAGTGTTCCCCTCAGTGAGTCAGTATCAAGGTATTTCACTGATTTGTCATGTGGAAAGAGAGGATTTTCCCACAGCTTAACTAAATCCAGAGTCATCTCAGCTTCTTTACACAAACTTTTCGGGTGTTTCTCAATCATGGTGGGAAAAAAAACATGAGTTATAAACACAGATAACTGAGTTTTGAGATGATGACTGTTTCATGGAATTAACAGATCTTAGAGCTCAAACAAATTTATCTAAATGAGTATTCTCTCTGCTTTCTTCTCCGTCCCACCCTATACTTTTTCTTTGCTTCCTCATGTGCTTCTTCTTTTATATCTCACTATTTCTTGTCCTCTTCCTGTGTACTGCCCTTTACCTTTCCTTGGATTTCCCCATCTTGTGTCCACCTGCCTGTTTTCTGTGGTGCAGCTGAAGACAGTGGGTGTGGCTCTGTCTCTTCGTATGACCGAGCACTCCTCAGACCTTTGGCTGGGTTTTGGCTCCTTTGTGGACAAACCTGTCTCCCCTTACATCAACGTGCATCCCTCCAAGATCAATAACCCCTGCAGGTAAGACAATGAACTTCTTGGTTGGATTATTTATTGATTGCTGCAAAAAAAAAAAGGTGGGTTAATTCTATAATTTTCTTGCTGCTGTACGAATAAAATCGGCCTTTAACACCTACAAAGTTTGCCTTGTTATATTTCTCTGCTAACTTTTTCTTCTTTTAATGAGACAAGAAGAATGCTCTGGTGATTGGAGTGAATATTTTTAAATGCACCAAAGCAAGTTGCTCCCAATTCTGTGTGGCTCAAGCAGAGATTCGCTTGTTGTTAGTAGGCAACATTGTTATGATGACGAGCTGCACAGGGGGACCGAATCAAGGCTCTTGACATTCATTTGCTCTGTGACTGCTTTTGGAGATCAACACTCCTGAATGTCCCAATTAAAACTCTTTGGACTCTCTCTGTCCCTCACCAGTGACTATGAGATCCGCTGTCGTCCAGCTCATGGCTTCCATCACGTCCTGAGCATGACAGGAAATATGAGCGAGTTCACACGAGTCATCAAACGCCAACGCATCTCCGGAAACATGGACACACCTGAGGGAGGCCTAGATGCTATGCTGCAAGCTGCTGTCTGCCAGGTGTGTAACAAAAAGAGAACACACAATTTCATCTAGTTTACTTGAGTTTCTTGAATACATTTAGAAGATTGAGGTATGACCCCAAATTAGGTAGTAAGTCTGCATGCCAGTGAAAGAGGCATTTATTCTGAGAGAATGGTGGCATTCTGACTCAGCATCAGTTATTACCACTGGAATCCCACTAAGTAATGACACCACCGCTGGGGTATGGTAGACACACACACATACAGAGTTGCTTATATTATAGCTGCAGGAGGGCTGTGAGTCACAGCGTGCAGGGGGGCCCTGAGTAACCAGTCTGCAGGGAAACACCATGGTGGTCATGACTCCAGAAATAGACTCTCCATTATGTCAGGCCTACTTGTAAGCTCACTGGGTTCCCTAAAAATACACATGTGCACACATACGGACTCGCATTGACCCATTTTTTTCTCTCACACTCTGTGACGAGTCACAGACATAAAGGAGGAGACTCACTGACTGCTGGAAGAATTTCCGCTGCTTTTCCTTTACTTGGAAATAACAGAAAGAGCTGATCACCATGGGAACTAATGTAGTTCAGATGAGTAAAGCATTAACATTTGCAGTTTCTTACCACATGTGTAAATCTTTAAAACATGAGGCATGCACATATTATCCCACATCAGTTCGGTTTAGATGTTGCTGACTCGTGATATGAGGGAATAAAAAATGGGAGAGCCTATAAAAGTACTCTCCAAAAACAGATTACTCATTAGCACCCAAAAAAAAGCCAAGCATGATTTACACATATAACACTATTTCTTGGTTCCCCTCTGTCTCACATTTAGAGAGCAGTGGGTTGGCGACCTGAGGCTAAGCGTCTGTTGCTCCTGATGACCGACCAGCCGTCTCACCTGGCCCTGGACAGCCGGCTGGCTGGGATTGTCACACCACACGATGGCCTGTGTCACCTGGAAAACAATGTCTACGCTGGGAGCACTAAGATGGTATGAGGACAAGGACATGTACTAGGAAGTCAGGCTGAACTTTTCGACAGATGTATTTAAATGTTTGCACGATCATAGAATAATATGATAAATAGTTACCACACTGACCTGTAATACGAATCTGATGATGCAATATTACAATATACTAAGAGAATAATTCGGTCGAGTTACAAGAAAATCCTGATCTGCTTTCTTGCTGAGAGTTAAGAGAAAGCTGTAGTCACACTTCAAGAAGACAGAGATTTTAACTTCTGCACACAGCTGAGAAATCCTTCTGTCAAACCACAACTTTTTTGTACATTGAACATTTAGTTAGTTGAAGAGGTGCTTTTAGGCAGATTTTGTTACTTTTGTACAAAGACAAGATAAGCTAGCCAGCTGTTGGCTGTGGCTTCGTATTAACTGTATAAAATAAGCTTAGTAATGATCTTTCTATTTAACTCTTGTCAAGAAAATGAATAAATTTGACATTTGGACCATGGAGACTTTGACTCTGAGAATACTAATGCAGATCAGGGTACATCAGAGATTATTTGTATTCATTGTGTTGGTTGTCTCTTTTTTTAGGATCATCCCAGTGTGGGTCAGCTGTCTGATAAGCTGCTGGAAAATCACATTTACTCCATCTTTGCTGTGGAGAAGCAGCAGTACCAGTGGTACGAGGTAATCTCTCCCACACAAGCGCACGCAACAACACACAACCTATAAATGTAGGCCTAAGTGAGAAAGCAACTGTTGCTACAAAAAATTTTGAGAGCAGGCAGTAAACCCTTGCTCTGCTGAACTGTACACTCAAGAAAATGAATACCTAGCTTCAGTGATGACTTATAATACTGCCTTAGTTTTAGTAAATTTATTTAGTTTTTCTGACAGTTATGGAGGAATCATTTTGAAAGTATTAAGGCATTTCTTACCCTTTTCTCCTGTGCTTCTCCAGGATCTGGTGCGCCTGCTACCTGGCTCCCATCTGGGAAAGTTAGGCCTCTTCCAGGCTCCAAATCTTATAGAGCTGGTCGTGGATGCATACAAGGTACAGAGCACTTAGTTACTTCCTCTGCAACTTCAAAAAAAAAATTTTTTTTCTTATTTTCTTATCCTATCATCCTGTTGTCCAACAAATTTATTTAGACAACAATGAGAAGGACAGGGATGAGTGAACGGTTAGAGAGGAGAGAGCAGCAGCACAGCAGCTGAACAAATCAGCCTACAAGTGTTAGTTGGCTGATCTGCTGAGGCAATAGAAACTCTGTTTTCTGTTAGCCTTGTTTAATCATGCAAGCTAACTAATAGCGAATTCCTGTTTGGAGGGGTGGCTGTTTCTGAATGTGTGGACTGCTTAAATGTATCTACTTAATTTGGGTTTGACTAAATGTCAGTTGTAACAGAATCTTTGATGCTGAAGCTGGTTAACAGATAATTGGAGATGTTTTTGGTCGCTTAGGGCTTAACGAAACAGAAAAACACAGATGAGAACAGGAGGTTATGAAGAGGTAAGGCGTGTGTGTGTGTGTGTGTGTGTGTGTGTGTGTGTGTGTGTGTGTGTGTGTGTGTGTGTGTGTGTGTGTGTGT
>JAQMCX010000019.1:3935719-3983974 GCA_029814765.1 Acanthurus leucopareius | reverse complement strand
CAGCTCTCTTTTCTTGATTTTCATATATATACTTATTAATATACATTCACAAAACACACACACACACACACACACACACACACATACACACACACACACACACACACACACACATGTACATGTTTTAAAACCCAAAAGTTCACACATGACCTAAGAAACACACATACACACACATTGCTGCATGTCCAAGTTACAGTTCATCCCCGCCTTCCCGATTTTTGGAACAGCGCTCCTCATTGTGCACCCCTCCTCCAATCGCCCCCCTAACTCCTCAACCCCTCCTCCACCCAACGGGACACTCTCTTCCTGCTCACGCCCACTCCTCCCGGGTGCAGCAGGAGCCAGGTCTCTATGGTAACCCTGTTACAAAATGTCAGAGCACTCTTTGGGCTCTTTGTGCCGAGCGACATGCCCGTCATCCACACATGCTCCCCAGCAGACACACAGCCAGCTGAATATTTAGAACAACACCACTGACACAGCTGCTACAGACCGAGCTGTGCTCTGTTTGTGTCGAAAGTAATTAAGTAATTTACTCGTACATTTACTCGATTACTGTTTGATTTTGAGGTATTCGTTTTTTACTATCACTACATTTATTAGCCATTTACTGTATATGAAGTAGTTAAAATAAGGCTACTTCACGGGCTAAACCATCGTTGCAAAATTCGACTCACTCACTGATGTTTCAGTTAAACAACCTTGATAATTTATCACCCAAAGGGGGGCATTTTTCTGCAGAAAGATTAGCAACATCTACTTTTACTTGAAGCAAGGAAGCAAGTAAAGTTTTATTTTGTGTCGGTTTTGGCGGCCCCTGTGGACAAAAGTGATGATGTTTTGTATTTTAAAGATTTTGAACAGGCTACTGTGTTTATATGTTTTTAAAGCAATTGCAAGAAAGATGCGACATGTTTTTAGAATATCTTTTTTTTTTTAAACACAGCAGTGTGCTGGTTGCATAGTACTAAGGTCATGTTTCAGTTTGTAGCTAATAGCTGTTCATACACCTTGGTTTGGAAGAGGGCCCGCAATTTTCTCCAACAGGCCAAGGTTGACTTGCACTTTTACTCATTCAATTCACTGTTACTTTTAGCTTTATCGTATCTTTTTCTCTTTGTTGGTCCTGCCCCATTATCAGCAATAACCACAACATAAAACTGTCCTAATAAAATTCTCCTCTTGCTTACTTTTTAAATAGATAGTGGACTAGGCACTGCCAGTGTTTGCCTGGGAAAATACAAACTTAGGCTCCTCTGATCTTTTTGCCATAAATTGTCTGATCTTGTGGGGCACCGGACCCAAGCATTAAGAGTAATATAGAAATAGCCAGTTTTCTTGCTGATGGTCTCATTTCCTTATGTAGGTCATTAAGAGGCATTAAAATAAGACTGTTTCACAACCAGGCAAAAGTTCCTTGTAGTAGCTTTGGTAGCATTGCTATTTTTGAGGGGACCCACTTAAGTTTGAGGACATTTTTTGGAAAAATTGAGGATGAATCTCTACACCTGGGACTATATGCCTTTTCAATGACATATTTAAGTGTTTACTTGAGTGTACGAGTGTAATGGTTTCTCTATACTGCATTGCTCTCCGAACTATTTGCCTGACACAGTGAAAGGTAGCCTGCCCCAGGTCTCTCCACAGTGAAACCTTATGCTCGTGTCCACAGAGTGTGCCAGCAGCAGCAGACTGATAGGAACATTCCTGAGTGTATGTGCTCTGACAGTGCTGTGCGGGCTGGTGGTGGTGGCCGTGTCCCGGCTGCTGCTACAGAAGAGAGGCAGATCACCAGAGGGCACCGTAGAGGGTGGGGCCTACCACTGTACTGGAAAGGTAAGCTCTCAAAAGCCAGATACACTGGAGGCCATCATTTGCACTGAAGGGTTCTAACTGGGGAGATGTGGCTGATATGTTCCTTAGAAATACCCTTTAATTCTTTAGGATACTTGAGTTAATGTGTACCGTCCACTGAAACCAGAACAGTGGAATTTGAATCTCCTGTTAGAGGTACAGCTGTATTTTTCATTTCCTCTCAACTCCCAGCTCAGCATCTACAGTGTCCAAATTTGTGACCTTACAATGATGTACAGCACCTTTGAGAAGAAGGAAACGATGGAAATTACAACAGGGGGGATTTTCTGAAAATATTTGTGCCTGAATTGGTTTGGATTCCCTTCATGTGCTTGGAAACCCCTTACTTATCGTTCATCATTGGCCACAGATCATCATAAACGCTGCAGATAACAGACTGTGTAAAAACTGATGCAACTGTTTGGCACTAGTATTCATTCTAAAGGCACGAGCCCCTGTTGATGTTTGCATGTATAATGTCTCTCTTATGGAAATCTGTTATTGTTGTTTTTCAAGTACTGTTAAGCTGGAGCTGCTTTATGAAATCCACCTAACAGGAGCAGCTGATGTTAAAAAATCCACTTAAAGTCAAAGTCAGTTCACTAGTCACAGAGAGAACAACACAGCATGTGAAAACAATTGAGTAATGTCTCTGGAGCGGCTTCATCATGCCTGAAAAAATTCCCCAAGTGGCAACACTTGACTAATCTTGACTTGAACAACACATTTCTAACACAAGATTTAAGGGAAATGGTGTTTATTTTGTTGGTGCACAGTATTTTTAACCCTCTTACAACCAACTGTGTAATTATACAACCATCTCTACCATCAACTCCATAAATCTTGAACGTGGCTTTACCAAAACATGCTTTTGAGTTGCATCGTGGAAAGTGTAGGATCCAGTCCTTTTGAGGCTTGAAACAAATAAGGGACTAGAGGTCAGAGTATCCTAGTTTCTGCTCACAATCTGCATTTTTCTTTCATTGCGCAGGACCTGTCTTACATTCCCACAACCAACGAGAAGACAGTTACCTACAGGAGGGACCGTCCACTTGACCGCCCCGTGGAGATGCACATCCAGGTTCCCAAAATGCCCCTTGGTGACCCCTGGAAGTACTAAGCAGGGGTCGGAGGTCAAGGTCAGAAGGAAGTTACTAGAGACATACAGTAGCAGAGCTGACTAAAGGCTTCTTTTCTGCGTCTTAACCTTCATGAAACTTCAACCAGCTGTATGTGGAGACTCTGATAATGGTACTCTCAACCATGAAACCTCCATGGGATCGCCTTTGTAAAACATAGACTGTGTGACTAATGTGGCCAGTATCCTTGAAATTAAGATGAAACAAATAGCACAAGTACCCCACCTCATCTTCCTCTGTAGCAGCAGGAAGGCTGCTTCTTCCACAGGGTAAAGGGTGATCATTTCTTGCTTTTTAGCCATGCAGCAGTCACTGCTCTAACTTATGGGAGTATATGTTTGTGCGTGTGTGTATGTAAGAGAGAGTGGTGAAGGTGGATGCTTGTATGCTCTATCTAGGCTTGCTATTTATGATTTCACAGTAAAAACACTACATGTTTTAATTTTCTGTTCCTGTGTTACACTCCAACTGTGCTATCTCCCTGTCTTAGTCTGCCCCCCTGTGGTCAGCTTGAGATTTAATTTCTCCATCATTGACCTCAGCGGTATTTCTTTGGGATGTAATTCATGAAGCACTCCAGTGGAATCTGAGTCTTTTTCTTATTATTTAATTAGATTTTCAGTCATTTGTGACATATCTTGTCTTCTAGTGTTTTTCAACATTTCTTTGTTGCAATTTGTTTTTGTTAATCAATCAACTGCATTTCAAATCAGTGTTTTTTATGACATTTTTCTATCATGATAAGTGAGAATCTAGTTTCATATGATTGTCAGTTGTTGATAGTCTGGTTAGACTTGCACTAGAACAATTGTTTTGCATTATACTACTGAAAACAGACAGGGGCAGGAGTGCTGTACTGGTGGGTTTGAAATGATTGGTTTGCTATATGTTGGGCATTAGAGGCATTAAGAGCTTTTAAAGCTAATGTTACAAATCATCAACACTGGAATAACTATGAACTGAAAATATATATGAAAAAATGCAACATAATGAAAATTAACTGCTATTTGTTGCATTGGACGCATTTATACAAGGCCTCTTTAACAGAGCCGGAACTGTCTGCACACATCTGCTGATCATCTCAGAGCCATTACTATGGAGTCCGGCAAGTTTAGCCTCCGAGACTAACCCCTGCACAAAGGTACAAATCTACTCTGAAGGTACTGAGATGCCCCACATGCAGAGCTAACTGCATGGCATCTTGTGAGACTTTTTGCTCGCCCAATCCTGTTCCTTTTTTTTGAATTGTATTTAACACAATATTGTTTACAGCAATACCTGCTCTATTTTACTGCAAGTCAGGAACACTAATTATTATTTATTGTGATTTTTATTTTTTTCTCTTTTTATTTATGCGCTATTTTATGAGAAGGCTACTTGAGTTACAGGTAGTAGGTACTGTTTTTGGTTACGAGGGGCGGTCTCTGTCTCTAATCATGAGAATAATTCAGCAATAAGGTAATAATCATCTCATCTAACCGAGCGCTAAGTTCGGAGTAACAACAGCACTTTTCTGTGTAGTCTTGCTGTCAATTAATGTGACTAGTTGTGTAGCATGAATATTTTCATCACAATAAAATGTGCAAGGATTTTTTTAATCATTTCTTGTGTTCATCAGCTTTTCTGTATCAGCAGGTCAACAGTTGTATCTGTATTATATTGTATTTATAGTTTTAATGAAAATGTGAAAATGTGTTGGAGGTCTACTGTCAGTTTAAAAATTGAAAACAAAAGCTGCAGAGACAGTTTTAGCAAAGCAAACTAATTATAGCCTGTGTTTTTTAAATGCATATAAACTCAGTCAGGCAAAGATTTTTTGAACTTTGTGATAAAACAAAAGTACAAAAGCTGAAGGTGTGACCAAGCCATGTGGTCCGAGGAAAGGGTAGCTGTCTAAACCGAACACTGGGTGGAGCTGCACACAAAGATTTGTGCAACTGTTTATCACAATAGATATTTGGATGAGGCAGTTACAGAAAGTGTGCTAAAAAAAACGGTGACAAATGATCTAAAAATCATTTATTGTCAACAGCACAGGGTTTAACTGAAGTAACTTTAATACTCTGATTCGGTCAATTTAATTTTACAGCCCTGCTTCAAGCCTCAGTGACTTCTCCTCTCGACTGAAATAACAGACCTACTTTAAGTTGCAATTTATTTAATTTATTGTCTCATGCTTGTATTGTCTGTTTAAATGCATATCTGAACTTACACCAGCTTTAACATATTTTAACAGTTTATTTTAAAAATGCTTTCAATTTAATACATTTGGGTACCGGTCAAGAAATTATTTCATTAATTCCGTTAACTGATTCGTATATGAGACAAGTTTTTCAAAGCCAACTGTTTAATATTTGAAATTGTGAGGGTAAAAAAATCTCAAATAATAATTATGCAAAAACTGGAAGAGGTGAGACTAACGTCTACAAGAAACAAAATATTATAAATGTTTTCCGTTTTATTGGCGTGTTTCTTACCATAGTTATCAACCCAATATATTTTAAAATAGCCTCAAATGACATGTTCACATATTCTTACCTTAAATTAAAATTTAGAGCCTTGATATCAAGAAATAACCAACAGAGTGAGTTTACAGGCAGCTTGTCCAGCTCTACGCAAAGTAAGGGTTTGTGGAATAAATTAGGCAAATATAATATGTCTTCAAATAACACAAGTCTAATCAACTGTAGAGTAAAAATTTATTTTTAAACAAATAACATATGAGGTAAGGACACAGTGTTGATCCACAGCTGAAGTTCATCATAAAGTGCCATTTCAGTTTTTAGTGTCCAAGAAAACACACCTAGGTGAAGTGTAATCAAATGCCCACGTGTTGCTTTGTTAGCTTTGTCATTTATTCCGCGCTCTGACCCTCGGTGGTTTGGACATTTTCACGCACGTGTAGCCCAGGAGACTGTCTCGGGCTACCAGAAAGGCTGTTGTCCGTGTCGCTGCTCCCTTTACCGAGTCCCGCTTCTCCGCCTTCCTCTGAGCCATCCGCGCTGTGCGTCCTCGCGTGCTTGCTGAGGTGGTCGGAGCGCATGAACCGTTTGTGGCAAATGGAGCACTCGAAGCGCTTCTCCCCGGTGTGCGTGCGTAAATGTCGCTGGAGCTCGTCAGAGCGCGTGAAGCGTTTCCCGCAGAAAAGCCAGTTGCAGACGAATGGCCTCTCCCCGGTGTGCCAGCGCAGGTGAGCCTTCAGGTGCGAGGTCTTGCCGTAAACTTTACCACAACCCGGGATGTGGCAGCTGTGCAAGCCTCTCCGCCGCGGACTCGTGCCCCCCTGGCCAAGGCTCTCCGCCTCCTGGCAGTTGGGACAGTCGCATGTGGCTCTGCCGGAGTAGCGCCGTGATGAGGAGCGGGAAGATGCTGGCAGAGAGACGACAGGTTTTCCTTGCAAGGTAGGTGCGCTTGTTGACGTGGGTTCTGCGTAAGGAGCTGGGACAGGTGGCCTGAAGCCGTCAAACAGGTGCTGTGTGGCGGGGAGCAGGTGCTGAGAGACACCGCTGCCAAATGCGGAGCTGTACTCAGTGCTATAGCTGCTTAGAGGAGACGGTAACCCGACCTGGCTCTGTGTATCCACCCAGCTGGTTCCCATGTCCCACCAAGCAGTGGACCCGTTACTGACTTCTCCCATGGGTTTTAACCAAGACTCATAGGGATGCGTGTGCATCCTCGGATAAATCCCAGTTATGCCTTCCACCGAGGAGGGGAATTTGCTCAGAAACACAGACCGCTGTGCGTGCGCAGGATCGGGGAAACTGTTGTCTGATGGCACGGCGGTCTGGTACATCGAATAGTCATTCCCGAAAGGAGAGTTAGCAGTCGTCACCGAGAAAGCGCTGGACGTCTCCGTCAATCCAGGTCCGTTATTCCTGTAGTTTCCAGACGAAACTCCGAGCGTGGTGAGGCAGGCACCTAGGCTGCTGGTGCCCGGGGCCCCTGCCCTCCACGGATGGAAGCCCTTGGCGAGACCCGGGGCTCCCTCGGAGAGAGCAGGGGAGCACGACGGGCTCGGCTCACCGATTCTGCTGCAGGTGGCGGCCAGCATGGCCAGCGGTGTGCTGCCTAGACGGGGCTCCTCCTGCGGGGGGCGCACAGACATTAAGTCAATTTCTCCAGATCAATGATTAAACATGGTGCGCGTAAAGACGCGCAAGATTTGACAACGCCTGTAAATCTGTTAGTTGCACGATCTACGTAAAACTTCCTCTCAGATTACGTTAAACCATGTCGATTAATTATGTGGCATGGTTTAAATTCTCCAAACAGTGCGCCTCTGACTTCGATCAACCAGAGACAATGTTTCCAGGTGTTTTGTCGGATAACAGCGCTGACACTGCATCAGATAAAGGTTGTTTGTTTTGTTTTCTTTAGTTTTTTTACTCATTATAAATGACAAAAACACGGATATCTACTTACTGTTGGTAAGAGGATAAAGTTTCCGAAATCAAAAGTTTCCCTTAACCATAGAAAAATTAAACAAGCATTTACTTTTTATATAGCCTAACTTATCCTTTTATTAAAGTATAAAATATATATTTATATAGCTATATTTTTAAATTAGGCCTACGACGTTTATACAGGAGTAGGTTATTTTACGGTACGACGTTAGCAATGTTCCTTGAATGCCACAAACACACTAAGTTCCGTACGGATATTAAAACCATATTCAACTTATTTTCTTGCTATTTAGGAAAAAATGCCTCAGCAAAGGTAGAAATGTAAACTTACCCCTAAAAGTGTAGCAGCCATGTTCTGTGCTCTGATACCTTCGGCTGACAGTATGTGTCCGTATGTGTGTGTGTGTGTATTCTCCTGGTGGCTGGGTGTTTGGTGTTTCCTCTCTGACTGCTTAAGTAGGTGTAGCTCCTTCGCGGCTTTGAAGTGCCGCTAAGAGCCCGAGGACCAATCAGAGCGCAGCTTCAGACTGTCTCCAAACATTTGCGCTCGAGGTCGTCGTAAATTTTAAAAGTGAAGTCTTGCGTGTGGCGCACTCCAAATTGCAACAAGTGGGAAACAAAATAAAGTACATGACAAAAAAGAGAAAAAAAACACAAGGGGAGCTATTTGATCAGACCTGCAAAAAAAAAAAAAAAAAAACTGAAGGGAAGAGTAACTGGTTTTCCAGTACTTTCAGTAGCAATAGTGGCTTATTAAACAGTTATGTTGCTGAGCATATGAATGTTTTCAATTTTTTTATAAAACAGGGAGCAATTTTACTATCAAGCATCAATTATTATTCATTTATACTACAGGTTTATCACATTTTATTAAGGTTACAGAGCTCAAACAACACGTGGTTTCTTAATGAACCAGGAAAATTGAGAAAAATGTATGGACCCTCAGGGGTCCATGAAGATCCAGTCCACTGTGGAGATGAATTTAATTTAAACTTGTGTGAAAAAAATGTTTAACTATCAAATAATAGAAAAGATAACATCTGAGAAACAAAAGCAACAGCACTTTTCTGATAGAGGGTCATGTTGTGGGCAGTTTAAAACTCAAGTTTTTTATGTTTTTCAGGAAAAAGTTTCGGTCCACCTGGCCTGATGTGTCATGCAAAAAAAAAAAGCTTTGTTTCTGTTACACATCCTGTTGTTGTTTTTACTGACGTAGTGAAGCCATGCAGAGGGAGAGGCTGATGAATGAGAGGCTGGACCAGTCCGTCCCATCCTGTCCCTGGGGCGTTTCCAGTCAGCCCTGGGGGAGGGAAGGGAGGACACCACCACTGCCTTCGCAATTTCATCTCATTCAACTCAAAACAAATGTTGGCTTTTAAAAGAAAATCTCCTGTGTTTTTAACCACTTCATTCTAAACCATTTAAATGCACGTCTGACTCAGACTGTACACTACAATATGAGAGATATGAACAAGTAGCCTAAATAGGCAATCCTACTCTTAAATCATGGCTGGTTAACCAGTGTGATGAAGTACACTCTGGAAATAATCCAGAATGATCCTCAGCTCCTTAATATATGAGCAAGCCACAGAGGGAGCATTTCATTTAAATTTCAAATTTAATAAAACAGCAGGATTAAATCCATTTCCTTCATTGGTTTGGTATTAACGGCTTCCCTGCCCTTTCTTCATCTCTCTTGTTCTATGAACAGCCTGAATAAAGTCTGCTGGATCCACATAGACAGAAAAGTTAATCACATTCATCCACTCAGCACCAGCTACACCACACACCAACCCAGCATTTACACAAATGATTGATAGTGCACAAGATTAATTTAAGTGAAGCAATGCAAAGACAAACAGCTCCCTTTATCAAAGAGATTTTTTTAGATTTGGGAGATAAATTTCAAAATGTATAAAGGTGGGTAAAGTCATAAATATTATTCAATATTAGTCTGTTTTCACTGATTCACCAGCTAGTATAAAAGGTTTTAAAAATTTCTCATTTTGGGACCAATTTTTCCGCTTTTTAAAACAAATATCTGCGTGAATGGACTTCTTTTTTCTGTTTTATATCTGAATATTACTTGTAAATACAGTTATTAAAAGTAGGTCATTAGAATTTATTTTGACAAAATCACATTTAAATCTAGTTTATTATAAATGTGTAATTCTGGGCGTTATTGCGGGAGGTCTCACACACTAGTTCACACCTTCCAGTGGACGGTACAAAATCACAGGGTCCCACGCTGCTGGCCTCTGCCTCCCCCAACAGCCTCAGGCATGGCCGCATGCACAGGTGGAGTTTACAGTAGGCCATCTTGCCATCTTCACGAGCCACCCAAACAGCTGTCCCTCTTTAGATGCATTCTTTTCCCACACTGAAAGTGTGTGTATATGTGTGTGTGTGTGTGTGTGTGTGTGTGTGTGTTTGCATGTGCTTTAAAGGCCCCCAGTGAAACCCTGTCTGAGCCTCAACCTGTTCCTTTAGCGATGATAATGACCACATTATCACGCGCCATCGAACGTCAACAAAAAAAGATTGTCGTGTGCTTTCCATTTACTTTGTGGGCACTGAAACAGAAAAAGCAGAGAGAAAGGAGTGAAATAAAGATCTGGCACTTCTCTGAGAGAGGGTTGGGTGAAGTATTTTATTTCTCCTTGGTGTTTTCCTCAACTACTCTTTTGTTGATGGAGTATAGTCCCAGTGATCCAGAGGGCAGGGCAGCCATCTTGGTCATCTGCCCTGCTGAGACAATTAGCAGGAAAATCAGAGAGTCAAAAGACAAGCTGCTAAACACGACACAAAAAATATTTATCACAACCAGGGGGGACGCCTAACAATTTGTGCAAAAGAATTTTTAAAAAGCAGGTTAAAGATTCGGCAAAGTCAGGGTGCATTTGTGACAGTGATGTTACTGGATGGTGTGAAGATTCATACTTATGGTGTATAATGCTAATCTTTGTTTTAGGATCTTTACAAAAGCACAACTCGTTATTAAAGTTCAATAGTTCAAGCTAAAGTTCCTCTGATCGATTAAATGCCTTTAACTCATTTGTGCTCATTAAAAGTACTTAATGACTTTTTTCTCCATGAAAAACATCATCCATGCCTTAGATTGTTTTAAATGTACCTGTTCACCTTTGCCTTTATGTTTCACCTTTACCTCTTTTGCCTTAGATTCCCTGCCTCCACCCCCACTCCCCACTCTGCTGCTTGCCTGCAGCTTTGACTCTGCTCATCAAACTCATAAACCTTAACCGCAGCTTCACGACCTGACTAACTGTTTTGAGTAGCATTTGCTGTTCATTCATTAACATTAGCCTTTCTTTGTCAGCACCTCTAAGCCATAAAAAATGTTCCGTCAGCAGTTGACATTAATCATCATGCAGCCTGGCGGGATAACGTTAGCTTTAGTTATTTAACACAATGCAGAATTGTCTGGACAAAGTCAATGAATAAAACATAAGAAAACAAAGCATCTAGCTCACAAACTTGTTGGCTTGTACTCACTGTGTTCCAAGGATAAATCAGAAAAATACATTTTAGTAATTAAAATTTTAAGTAACCTGCATATATAAAGATGCAGGTTTACTTTGTTCAGTAAACCTGCATCTTTATAGCTGATAACATCTGTATCTTTATGTTTTATACATTTACAGATGTAAAATCAAGTCAGTTTTATTTATATTTCACTGAATCACAACAAAGTGGTCTCAAGACACTTTTCATGTATAGCAGGTCCAGACCAAACTCTATAATTAAGAGAACCAACAAAACCCATGTGCTTGAGCAAGAACCTGGCAACAGTGGCAAGTAAAAACTTCCTTATAGCAGGCAGAAACCTGATCCTGGCTCGTGGGCAAGCAGCCACTGGCATATCAGTTCCAACTGTCAAAATATGGTATGTTGCCTTGTTGTCTAAATGTTTATTTACATTGTATAATTAAGCTGTGGTTTAGTATTCGTTGTATGCTTCTATTGTATGTGACTGATCCTTGCACATGAAAATTCCATAACAAACTAGTTTAATAACATCAAGTTCTCAAACTAAGTTGTGTAATTCTCGTGTTTAGAAACTTAGAAGCCTAATATAAAAATGTAAATATAAAATATAAATATCATGAGTATCATGAGTTTAAACAGTAGCAGAGGAAAACGTATTCTGTTGATGTTTTATTAACCATTCGAGGAGTTTCTCGAACTGACTGAGCAGAGTTTGTCTCTTGATGTCCTTTAAACTCAAACCACTAAAAGAAGCTGTGAGGGAAGAAGTCATCCAGGTGAGCCATGTGCCAGGATGTGCCTGAAGCAGCTCCTCCTTGGCTTCCTGTAATTACTGCGTGGAGAGGGCACGTCCGCCGTCTGTCAGCACGGTGCTGATGGACGACCGTGGCAGTAGAGCAGGGAAAACGTGTTCAGGTTGTTGTGATGAAAAACTTTCACATAAGGAACTTCTAATAAGTACCGTCTCATGCTAACATGCACTCTCCATATATTTATGCTATATGAGTCTTGTCCACACTGTCCAGCAAGTTTTACTGCACATCTCATCATATCATATAATCTTCATTTGCATGTTGCCATTCCCTTTAAGACAAACATTTGAAAGACAGTTGTAGGGGAAGCATAAATCCTTTACTTAAGAAAAAATACCAAAATCACATAGTAAAAATACTTTGTTGCAAGTAATAGTCCTGCATTGAAATTGTTACTTAACTCAAACTGTATAACTATAGCCTTGAAAATATACTTACAGTATTAAAAGTAAAGGTGTAAAGGTGCTGAATGCAGGATAAATGTCCCTTTTGACTGTTTTACTGCCATTTGTCAAATCAGTTGAACATTATTACTGATGGATTCATATAAAAAGCAAGACTTGACTGTTTTGCTGATTGAGGTGGAGATCATTCTGAACAATTTTGTAAAGGACTTCAACTAATGATTATTTTTTTATTATGGATTAATCCACTGATGTTATGAGTGAATAATTGATTGGATTTAAAAAAAAATTGAATCACCTACACAATTAAAAAAAGTTGTTAAGTAATTTTTGTAAAATGACTGAATGGTTCAGCTGTACTTGTATTTACTATTGTGTAGTTTAATCTGTTATTACGCATCTGAATTTTTAAGCTCTTCATATGTTTATAAAAATCACAGTGACTGGTGAATAAAGCTGTCAGATAAATGAGGTAAAAAGTACAATATTTGCTCTGAAGTTTTGTGAAGAAGAAATATAAAGTATCAAAAAAAATACCACAAACATATATATTTGTAAAGTGTTTGAGAAATGTGCTTGGTTCAATTTCGTCTCATGAATTCTTCGTGGTTTTGGCATAAAAATATTTTTTTTTCACTTCCAGGAGAGCTATTTCACTAATCTCTAATTAAATTCTATGAAAGTCCACTACATTTTGCATTTTGTGTGTGTGTGTGTGTGTGTTTGCATGTTTGTGTGTGTCACACATATGCAGGGGTCAGCAAAGGCATCTCTCATCAGTACATCTATGCAGCAGACTGAGGGAATCCTCAGTTGAGGCGCTTCATTCACATTCATGTATACATCACATCATACATACACACTGTCACACACTCATTCATGAAATGAGGGGGCGGATTCATGGGTGAGGAGGGGCCTCTGCTGAGTGTTTGTCGGGCACAAGTTTGGGCTGAAGGTGAAATGAAATTGCACTTTATGAGTAGCATCTCTGTCTTTGTTCCACTCACACACAATCACACACACACGATCACACACACACAGTTAGGTTAGGGTTGATGGATGCGTGGGGTTTGTTAAGTCATACATCACAGAGGTCATTTAACCTGTCAACACATCTGCTGTCTCTGCCCTCAGAAAGAGAGGAAGAGGTGGGGAGGGAAGAAAGATTTATAAAGGCGAGGGGGGAAATTATGCAGGGTGAGAGAGAAAGAGACTGTGATTAGCAACCGGAGTGAATGAAAAGCTGAGTTCTGTCTCTCCCTCTCCCTCACACACACACAAACACTGCAAAGTGGTATCTTTTTAACAAGCTTCCTCACCAAAGCTGCTTGCGTTATGAGTTTCTCTGCTCCTCCATCAACTTTTTTCTCGTCCCTCTTAACTACTGACAATAAAATTTTCTGATTTACACTAAGCAGCCTTTCTACTCGCCAAGATATTAATGAGATGCGTCTAAAGGAGGCGTCCTGATTGATTTCTGCAAATGCCGTTGACGTTTATGAGGTTGCTTTATCTCAGACATTTCATGAGTGTTGATTGCAGATCAATAGCTTTTATCCATGCACTGATGCTGCACCTTGTTGACTTACTGTGGTGGCCTCCTGGTACGTTGTCTCTCTGCTGTTGCCACAAGATTTTCACCAAAATGAGGAATATTCTGCTTTTATCTGTGAAATAGATACAAGTGGGAGGAGAGAACATGAATAAGGACTCTTTTTTAAGATTTAGAGTAAACCTACCTGCTGTCATTGCGATGTCCATTCTGCCACCTGCTCAAATTAAATATTTTACATGATGACAGGTTCCATTGCAGATTTTTTTTTGACCCTTCACATTTCTCTTTCTCCTTCTCATATTTCTCCTTAAATTTTTCCTCGTAAATCATCCTCCTTATGTTCTCTTGTCGGCACAGCTGACAATAACAACATTCCTGACAAGACAACACACACATTTATACAACATATCAGCCTATATTTTTTTGGTCCGTTATGTCAGATAACACATGAGCAATATAGTTAAAATGTTTTGGTTTTTTTTGCAAATCTAATGGATTCAATTTTAAAAATATACATTTATTTTTAAATACAAACCAAACCATAAAATTTATTAACTTTTTTTCAATGTTTTAGTGTTGCATTTGAATCGGTAGTTACACTGCATTAACATGCAATTATTCTGCATCACTGGCAACAATCGCACTAATACAGAGATGGATGTAAGAAGATACATGTTACACAACTCAAGCAGGTTTCTGCTGAAGATTTTATACTCGACAGAAAAGAGCAGTGAGTCCAATCTAATATTACTTGCATACTTAATCACAAGTTAAAGAAATAATCTCCAAAATGTTCATTATCACAAATGTCTTTAAGTCATTATCTGTTACCAAAAGCAGTTGACAATAGTGAATGAGCCTGTGGTCCACTGATGGAAGGCCTCACAAAATCACAGGCGTCAAACTGTGAGTGGCGTATATTCTCATCACCTGGTGGTTGGTCTGCCAGAGAGTGTAGGTGGAGCTAATACAACAGATCTACTTTCTAACTCACTTGTGTGTTAAGTAGCATAGTTTCCTTTGGCATCTGCTGGAGTTTCAGGTAGAGTGTGCTATGGCTGAACAAAGAAAAGCTTGATGACTGCAGACAATGTAACTTCAAAAAAAAGTGCAAAGATGTTACCCATGGAACACTGTTTGGCTCCTTCACAGTGAGGCTCAAAAACACACCTGGAATACTGTTAGGCACCATACATGTCTTATGTCACTTCCTTGAGTCTGTTCATCACCATCGGGTTGCCTTGCAACCAGCCGAGACACCAGGATGTTATTTAAATGTTGTAACACATAACGCCCAGTAAAAACTCAATTGTTGTTTTTCCACTTAATCTTTTTCTCTGATAAAATATTAGACATAGAATTGTGCTAGCAACCCTGACATCCCTGTTTCCAGGTTAGCATGCTAAGCTATGCTAAGCATTTGCTAGTTGTAGCTTTATAATTATCCTCAGCAGACAAGCATGACAATGGTTTCAATCTGCTCAGCTGTAGATGGGTAAAAATGACAAATACAGACTAATTTACCAATGATTCATGCATAATGAATGACTTTAAAATGAAGGAATGATTGTTTTCTTGTGTCAAAATGAACATCCCACTTTGGGTATAAACTGCACGGTTCTTTTGCTTTTTCTTTCAGCTTATATGAATTCTCTTACATGATTTGGCTGAACGGAGGATCAAGTAGCACTGGGTGATTGTTGAAGGGGTTAACATGATAAATAGGAGCACATGTGGCATCTAAAGTCTGTTATTATGGTCTATTTGCCACAGCTGGCTCTGACACACAAATTCAGACACATCCGACACACACATACAGATGGTACATTGCCATTTCTGAATTACACACACTCCAATAGCGCCGTGTTTGGCTCACCAGGGAGGAATGGTGATGAGAGGGAGAGATGAAGAAGATGAGGAGCAGAGGATGAAGACATAAGAACTGAAAGACTGGTGATCTCGCACATGTCACGCATGTTTTGATCTCTCTAATCTCTTTTAAAGCTTCTGCAAGATTTTTTTTCGCAGGCTGAAGCTGGTGATGTTCTTCAGCATCAACCAGTGGCGAGCACTCAGATAAACCTCACTGCGCTCACACTCTCATGCACAAAACTGACTCTCACTCTCTCCTTGATTAAATCCTGCTCTGACCGTGATCTCTTCACAAATAACACTGTTCATCCCTCTTTCTGCTCTTCACCAACACACACACACACACACACACACACACAAACATTTCTCAGACAAGGAGATTAATTTACTCTTGTTCATTTTTCAAGTTCTGTGTCTTGTCTGTGTTTAATGTGTGGTCGAATTTGTGTGAGTGTGAGTGTGTGTTTGTCTGTTGATTGATGCCTAGAAGCCCAGGAGCATAATCATACACTTCCAGACGTCATTTTTCACTTTCAGTCTTGATGGATGGACTTGATACATCTGATCACTGCTACCTCAGCGTGGGGGGTCTAGGTCATCTTCAATGTGTATTTGTGCGTGTGTGTGAGTGTACATCTATGTCTGTTTGCTTATGTATGTTATTGGCTCATGCTCCATCTGTCTCTGTGAGGCAAGTAGTGCTCCTTCTCATCCCCACCGGAGGCTGTTTGTGGGGTTCATTCTCCTTCACTGCCCCAAACACAACAAGCCACGGCAACCAACAGTGTGTGTCTCTAAGTTTATGTTTGTGTGTCTAAGTGTGGTTTTTAAAGGGTAATGCCACTAATTGTCAGCCAGCACTTGGTATTATAATGAATACTGGATATTATTACACAAGGTTTCCCACAAAAAAAAATCATTTTTATTTTGAAGCAATTATAAAGTAGTGAAAAAATAAGTATGAACAATAAATTTAATTTCTGCCAAAAGATCCTCTAAACCCTGTGCAGTGGACTGTAATGTTTCACTGAAGACACAATCTACCACTACTTTATAGCTCTTCTATTGACAATGCTACTGCTTTTAAATATATAACATAAAATTGTATATTCATTCTTTTTTGTACTTCTGGGGATGTAGCCCCTCAATTCCCTGTGTGAAATCACTAAAGACTGTCTTATCCTATCTGATATTATATGTCATGTCACTGAAAATTTTGTTTCTTTGTTTGTTTGTTTACTCCAAAGAGTCTTAGTTTTCAAACAATTATAAGAGTTTATGTTACAATGTCTTTTCTACTCAGCTATGGGTACATACTTTGTAATGTGTGGTCTGTGAAGAAGGTCATCATGAGTTATTCAATGAGAACCAAAGCACTTTTAAGCACAAATCCATGCAATAACACACAGCCGTGCACATGCATCTGCATGCAGATAGATAATTACAACCACACTCACCCAAGCACGCATGCAAGCACACACACACACACACACACACACACACACACACACACACACAAAATTCATGCTATGTTTCCTGGTTAACTAGTGCTCCTCCTACTCATTGCGCTTCACCTCGCCACAATGCCTGCCATAAAATTCGGGGGCTGAGGGAGCAGAAGAAGAGAGGGGGTTAAGAAAAGCACTGAGAGATGGCTTGATGTTAAATTGACTGGAAAAAAGCTGCTTGCTTTTTCATGCTAATTGCCGTGCAACAAATTGTTAAGTTAATTTATTCCACAAAGAAATGCAAAACACCCCCATATTTGGCTCAAAATGTGTGCAAATGTCTAGCAAGCTTAAATCAGACATATCATCTTTGCACATGACAATAAAATACTTAAACTCTCAACATCTTTGCACACTAACACACGTACACACACACACACACACGAACACAAAATCCAGTCATCAATCAGGTTAGGGTAGATGGAGGCGCGAAACAGATTAGAGAAAAGAACCCAGGTCAATACACATCCTCTCTTCCCCTTACACACACTTCCTCACACACACACTTTTACACACATTCCTACACTTTCTCAGGCTAGGTTAAGGTGGTTTTGAGGTGATTTCATAGCTGCTGTTTTATTGATGGTTCCCGTCAAACATGAAACACTTCTTTTCCCACCTAACCACACACACATGCACTGCCTCTGGGCTGTCATTCAGGACATACACAGACAGCCAGGAACAAGGAGTTGGCGTCAGCTCTACCAGGCCCGCAAGTCATGTCAGGTCCTGTACTGGAGTACACACATACACGTTTACACACTTATCTTGGATCTTTATGGTGTGCTGCACCCTCCACTTAGCACTGCTGTAAAGGTCTTCCTGAACTCAAGCAAGAGTACCATCTTCAAAGAGTTGCACACAAACACACACTGAAGAGCCACACTGACTTCTAAGCGGACTTAATCATTTCACATTTAGCTTCAAAGAGACTGTTTAAACACATGCTTGCTCACTGTCTGAAAGCCCAGCATGGGTCCCGTCCTCTTTAATAGTCTCTAAATTCAACTTAATTCTGCATCTTTGAGTTTCGCTGCTCATGGGTTAGGGAATTATGGCGGTGAAACAACTGAGATTATCCAGAGAACATTTCATTTTTCAATGGATTTCTCTATAACAGGTGTGCACATCCGGCCTTATGAACAAAGGGGGAAGGTTTTCATGTCCCGAACTTAAAAATGCAACACTAGGAACCTTTTGATTAGTGCAAAATCCAGCTAACTGAAGGAAATTGTATTGGGAAATATCTCATTTGATTGATGTCATTTTGCTAACTTTTTTGTAAGAAAAATGAATCATTATAAATTTTCGACTACATTTTAACTTGAGCTTAAAGCTTGATTTATGAGGCCTTTAACTCAGAGTTCAGTCTTAGTTCAAGGTTTTGCTTCTATCTGTCCCATAATGATGCTACATCTCAGAACATCTCAGCTTCTGTCCTCGGGAGCTCTTTGTCGTGACCTTTGAACCTCTGGGGTCATATACCTTTTGAGGCTGACCGTAGGTTGACTCTTCTCTTCTTTTGATGCAAATACATTAGTGGATCTATTTTTTTACATGCCCTGATATATACTTTTATGAGACACAGTGGTTTGTCCATCCTCTTTGTTAGACTTAATGTGAACTTACATTTTAAGTTCACTTTTAATGTACTTGTGGTCACCATCACTCCATGCTGAAAAAAAGTACTGTTGGATGTCCATAGTGTAGATAAAACATGATTAAGGGACCTCTGGGTAGCCTGATTGGCAAGAGAATGTGATGCCCCCACTGTAATAAAATGCCCTCTGGGATGCCCTTCCAGTAGAGTAAATGAGAGTGTTCAGGGTTCCTTATTTTTGTAAAAGTGTGATAAAGTGCTCTTTGGGGTGCTTCTCTATTGGAAAAAATGTAATAAAGTACCCTTGAAGGTGTTTCCAATAAATGAAGTAAACAAATTTGTGCCCTAAAAATGAAAAAGAACAATGCCATAAATGCAGCTGATGCGTTTTTTTAAACATATTTTAACCCCTGCCCTCAGAAAGGGGGTGAAAAAAAATCATCAATGTTATGAGTGCATGTGGGTGTTTGTGTGGAAGAGGAGGGCAAGGCTCTTTATCTGATGTATGAACACACAGATGTGCATAATTTTTATTAATTATGCACATGCACATGGTGGCACAGACTGAATAAATGAAGAAAAGTCTACATTTTACTGAGAGTATATAATTAATAAATACCTCAGTGGTGACCAACATAGGCATTCTGTACATTCTGGTCATTCAGAGTCAGAGGTTGAAGGCGTCTTTCGTGTCACGCCAGGACTTGTAATTACACTCCACTCTTGTATTCACTGTTAGAACAAAGGGTTGTACACAGATCAGTAAACACCTTTAAATACCTGAAGTCATCTGAGTTGTGTTTGCACGCACACTAGTAAAAAGCAGCACTTCAACATGTAAGTGACCTATGAATGTCATTCAAAGACTTTATCGGCTGGTGGTCAATAACTGCATGTCAATAATGAGAGATTCCGCAATAAGTCTTAGTGCCATATTTGTACTTTAATTACAGAAAATGTGAAGTTGTTTAAGTATGGATGGGAAGGCTACAACTACTAAAGTGGGAAATTATTTATTTATGTTTTGGTCCACAAAATGGCAGAAAATACTGCAAGGCACATTTGTGTTTTTGTTCTGGAACAAACGGAAGCTAAAAGCAGGCCTACCGATGGGGCACAGCCTTGTACATGTACATGTTGTCACATAGAGTGCTGTTCATAGTTGTTCTAGAGGACAGGGTTTAAAACTGCTTTTTTAAGGATGAGGCAGTTGTAGAAGATGGTTAATTTATGTCCAAACAGAGTGTGTCATGAACAGTAAAGGACACAAACATTTCAGTCATTGAAAAACTTTATTGGAGAGTTTTATGATTTCAGAAAATGTCTGATAACTTGAACCTGAACTCTTAGACATGTGATCTCAATTTTTTTAAATATAAGGTTATTAAAGTTCAGCTTGGACTGACAAAATTATATAGTTTTTGTTAAGAAGCCTCTAATAGTGCAAACTGTCATTCTTGAGTACAACTTTCCTTCCCTGCAGAGAGCGCTGATTCACTCATTTCTTGATCAATATCATAGTTTGTGGCAGAAAGAGGACAAAAGGACATCTTATTTGAATACAAATATTGCTCAGTTTGCATAGACAGACTAAAAGCCTCCACTCTGTCCTCAGTGTCCGTAAGACGGATACGGCATAGATTTTGATCTGTTTAAATGAGATATTTTGGTTGTTGAAATTAACAAACTCAGCATGATGCATGAAGTTTTTCCTCCCGGGGGTCCCAAAAAGTTTCATATATAGTCTAAGTTGATTCTCAGTTTTCTGTGATGCAACACTATCTTGCCTCTGATTGGCTGTTTAGCTGATGACAGCAATAGTTGACTCTGTGGTCTACACAATGGCGTTCCAGTTAATTTACTTCTAATACACATCTGAGTGGAGACTGACACACCCCTCACAAGCACTGTGGTATTGTCATCATTTCAGAGGTAGATATTCCATTGATTTTCCTGAAGACTTACTCTATTCCTAAAAATCACCACTTCATGCCTAACCTTAACTTTACCCCAGCTTCAATTAATTCAATTAAATATAGCTTTTTGAAATGATGACAAGGGAATCTTCTTATATTAAAGTACCTAAGCTGAGGCAGTTTTTTGTATTTCTTTTAACTTTAAGTGATATTACTGCTTCTCTTAAATTAGCAGCTGTCACCAGTAGCACTAAACATAAGCTTAATACTGATATTAACAGAATACGTGTTCGCTTACAGACTACTGATTTTCTTGTGAATTCATCGAACAGTTTCACCTCAGGTCTTTAAAAATAGAAGGTTGAAATAGATTTCTTAGGATATTTTAAAAACATACACAGCATTCTGATTTGTTTATGAGGGCAGATGGGAACCCAAGTTAATGAAAAATGTACTAAATAATAAATTGTGATAGCAAGAGGATTTGGTTTTGTTTCAGGACAGAAAGGTTTAGAAATGACGCTATAAGAACTATCACTTTTTAGCTGGCTTTTCCGAACAAAAACAAGTGAATCACTCTGCTCGGTGAAATCATACTGTAGCATGTGTGCTGAAAGAAATTCCAGACAGAAGGAAAACAACATCACCTTGACAGAGGTGTTCTTCCTTGTGGGTTAGACGCATGTCCCACCCACACCCTCACATGGCACGGTGCCCACTGAGACACACTGGTTGTTTTCCACTTGAGCCAGACGACCAGGGAGCATCAATCATTCAACTGTCATTAGAGTGAGACGCTGCCAGCTTTCACGGTGCTTTATGCACATCCAGTCCAGTGCAACGTGATGTTTCATCTTTAAAAAAAATATAATCACACAACACATCTCCTCAAGTTACCATGTTCATAAATAAAATCTACAGCTTCTATTTTCCACTTATCTATTTATGTGTGCATGTGCAGTGGTGTAACATCAGCGATGACGAGTCACAGCATAGCAGTGACATCACTCATTATTCTCGTACACATATACAGGCACTTGAGGATGAGTACAGAATGACTATCTGCTTATCTGTCTGTCTATATGTTTGTCTGTCTGTATATCTCCAGAGATAGATAGATAGATAGATAGATAGATAGATAGATAGATAGATAGATAGATAGATAGATAGATAGATAGATAGATAGCTTGCAGCTTGTTCCAGAGAAGTTATGTGAGACATGTCTGTTATTACTTGTCAACAAGTTCTCCAGGTTTACACCCACATGTCCTTGTATAGCTATCTTTGTGGGGACCATACATAGACATATCGCTTTCCTGGCCCCTTATACTAACCTTCACCATTACAACTGAATAGCTGAACCAAACCCTAAAAAAAAATAAAAAAATAAAATATAACAAAACCAAGTCTTAACCCTCAAAAGGCCATTTAAACTCTTGGGGGTCAGCATTTTGGTCCCCATTAAGCTGCTGGACACCACAATTATAGATCGCTCTCAGTCCTCAGACCCTATGTATATAGTAAAAAACACACACACACATGCACACATACAGATGGTATGAACAGAGGCATCTGCCAAAACATTAACTCACAGTAGAAGTCATAAATCTCTCCGTCTTTACAACCTAACCTTTAAGAAACTGAGACATCCTGACGCCTTACCTGTGTGTGACAAATGCACACCTACTCATACGTGTGTGTAGAAACCTCGGGGATATCACGCAAAAAAAAAAAAAAAAAACATAACTGCACGCAAGCATGCACTGAGTCACACATGCCAACAAGCTCTTGCATAGATGCACCATTTCAGCCTTGCATTCCTGTGCACACACACACACACACACACCCTTGTGTTTGTTAATCAATGCACTCACCTCCAAGCTGAATATCAAATCCATCTGACCGGTTTGAATGATGCTCAGTTTCGTCTTGGAGGGGGCACGATTATGTCTGAAATGCAATGTTCATGTCTGAAAAATTACTCACAAATCCTTTCTCGTTTTACAACTTTGGTTTTGGCTGAAAAGAACGTCATTGATAAAAAAAAAATACTGGCTGGTCATAAAACATATTCAACCTTTGATCAATTTTCATGTCAAGGTTTTAAAACATGCAAAACTATATCAGCTCATCTGAATGTTCTTTTTGAAATTTGCTACATGTCAGCTTATACCTAACATCAGGGTGAAATTTAACTTTCACAGTCAAATCCAAGCAATTTTGTTCTGTTCTCAGCTGGACTTTGCATGAAAAAAAACTGAGAACAAAGTTTTAAAGATGTCAAGGAAAGCTCCCTTTTTGCTAAAATCTAGTAATATGATTTTACCTGTGGGCTCAAAACATCTGAAATACCCAAATTCTGATTTCTGTTGTTCTGCACTTATCCGCTCTTGCATGTTTTTAAAGCTTGACATCCAATACTTTTTTCATTCTAAGATGTAGTTGTTGTTTTGTGTTAGTTCAGTAGTTGTGTCATTAATATATTTCTGAACATAATGTGGTCTTTTGAAGTAAATGTGATATAATTTGTATAGGTACTTCAGCCATAGTCTTCTGTTCTAATGGCATTACATTTCTGAGCAAATTACAGCCGTAAAGCCAGACAAGAGGAGACGTAACTTGCACATAGTTATGAGATGTTTATTTAAATATTATTTTGATTTGAAAGATGAGGAAAGGTCATTTGGAAAATTGACTAAAATCACATGAACTCAATACACGTGTATAATTTTGATGTTCTTGTACTTAACTTGAGTTCTTTCATTTTATGCTACTTCATAGCCCATTGCAGAGGAGAATACTGACTCTTAAAATGACTCTAAAAACTAAGACTTAACTACAAAACCAACAGTCAGCTATAAAATATGATCCATTGTTGTAGATTAAAAAGTATATGGTATTAACAATTTACTTTACCATGTTTAGCTACAATAGTAAGATGCTGCTTCCATTCAATTGGTTCTAGTAATCCTAGAACATAAAATACATAACAAAAGGATACGTGTTTCATACTGTGAGCTTTTACTTTGAAATTTCAGGTAAATTTTAAGTCTCACACTTTGAGTGCAGAACTTTTCCTTGTAACTGAGTATTCTATTTCTACTTGTAGGAAAATAAAAAACTGAATATTTCTTTTACCTCTGTCAAAGGTGCAGGTGTGAATAAACAGTCTGACTGAGTAACTATGAAGCTCCATCTGGTGTATGGCGCTATCTAGTGGCAGCAGAAGGGAAAACAAGTATTCCAACTACCATCACTTCCCTCATATTTAAGGAAAATTCAGTTATTGCCTATACATATTTTAGCTACGCTGATCCCAAATTCATGTTAAAATTAAAGAGCCCCCTCAGGACTTTTTTGGGGGAGAATCAATAAAGTTTGAATACCACTTCATAGAGGAATAATGCTGTTGTGAATAATTTCCTCACTCCAATATGCAGTACTATAAGAATACTATTGAAACTGAGTGTATGTCTATATCAGATGGAAGCCAACTCTCCACCACACCCCCTTCCATCACCACCACCATACATGCTCACACACACACACACACACACACACACACACACAGAGACAACAACCCTTCTTCAGACCAGACCCCGTTGCCTAGCAACGCCTTGCCAAGTGGCCCAGGGGGCGGGAACAAGGCACTTGGCTTCCGCAGTAATTACAGTGCATGTGTGTGTAGGCCTGTATGTATGTTTTTGGGCCACCCCAGGTGTTTGTATGTGTGTGTGGTTTAGATGTGAGAACATATAAAGAGTAGTAGCATTCTCACAACCAAAAAATAAAAACATGAAGAAACCACAGGAGTAGCCATGTTCAATAGAGTTATTTCCTCTTTCTCATATCATATTTTAAACTCATAAAGTCATGTTAAGAAGTGTTCCAGCATGATAAAAAAATCTGAATAACTTTCACTTTCCACCTGAATTGGTGTAAGTGTGACTTGGTGCATCCTAGAATGGCAGAATACCACTTTTGTTAACAGCCTATAAGCCTTAATATTTCCCTTGTGTGCCAGGGTCATATCCTCAGTTGGCTGCCCACTAATGATGTTTTCTGCTCGGCGAACCGGGGCTGTGACTCCACTTGGCTGAAGTCACTCCTGGCTCAGGGAGGGTTTTTTTATAGGAGAGATTTTACCAGGCAGGAGTAGACACTTGCCTATGACCATACAGGCCTACTACAACAACATGAAGCTCCGTTTGCCGGCATGAATTTAACACACAATTTCCCTTTAGGAGATTGAAAGAGGTTTTGGTGCGTGGGTGGGAGGCTTGACTTCTGTTCCAGACTGGTACAGAAACAAGAAACTTCTCTGTATGATTGCTACTGCTGCTGCAACAAATGACTTTTCTCAGTTATGTTCTCTCAAGCTCTTCTCCTGCTAAATACTGATGATTCATAGCTCAGCCTGAATCCTTTCCAAATGCGTTTACTGAGCAGTTGTAGCAAAGTCTTATTACCAAATATCATTGTGTGAAGTTAATGTCCTTCCCACATGAAACTAAAGGGGCTAAATTTTTGGTGGAAAACAAGTCTGAGTGGAATCTGTTAAGACTGTGGCAATTTCAGTATGTCAAGAGCAAGCAAAAAGCTGCAAATAATGATCATTTTTTTTATTGTCAATTAACTGCTGATTATTTTTTCCATTATTCTGTTTAGTTTTAAGACTATAATTTTGCAGACAATAGTGATACTAGTCCGACACATTTTTTTAATAATACATCTTTTGTCCAGCAAATGCCTAAAACCCAAAATGTATTTCGTCTACTTTAATAGAAGAAAGAGACAACGAATAAAAGATAACAGACATTTAAAAAGCTGGAACTACTACTTTTTTATGTAGGCTTAAAAAAAAAAGGTAAAAATCTTTCAAATTTTCAACTAATTGACCAATGAATAAATTGACTAAAAGTTATGCTTTGATCCATGCGCAAAAACAGTTTGTTTTAAGGATGTCTTCTTTTTTCTTTTTTTTTATGACTTTTTGGTTCAAAGATATTCAATTATTTTACAATGAAACAAAGAAAAAGCAGCACATCGTTACATTTGAGCAGCTAGAAGCAGCAAACATTTGGCATGTCCTTAATGAATAGATTTTAAAAAGTTAATCAATTAAAAAATAAATGAAGTATTTATTATCTTAATAAGTAAATTATCTGTTCATCTAATAATAACTATCAATTGTTTCATGGTAATATGAACAAGTGAAACAGATACTGATTTTTACAAAAGACAAATACAAGCATTTCAGCACAGAGGCAACGAGATAACCTTATTTACTGTTTACAAATTGTTTTATGAGGTGTTTTAACAGTTATTAAATTTAAATTAAACTTTAGTCCCACATTGCTTTTGCTTCTCTTCTTGTTTCTCTTTTTTTGCTTCTCTGGACTGTCACTCTGTGACACCACAGAGTACACAAAGTGGAAACAAACACACACGCGCACACACACGCCTCCCTTTCCCGTTCGCCCAACCCCCCACAACATTGAAGTCACCGCCCTTCCCTCTCGCTCTCACACCAACATGACTACCAACAGCGCCGCTCCAACCCGCGCCGGAGCATCATGGGAGTTGTAGTCCCGGCCGCCCAATCCTGTTCGAGAAGGCGAGGCCTCACCAAAATACAACTCCCATCTCGACCCTCGCACGCCGAGCCCCGTCGTCCAATCTGAATATGTGGGAGGAGCGCGTCCGCCCACAAAAGCCACAGCTATCTCCCCGTATCTCCCCCTTAAAAAAATCAATTGTGCACGAAAAAAAAGGAATACGCGTAAAATACAAACACCTGTGACGGTTCGTTTTCGGTGCACGAGGGACGGCGACGAGGCGTCCCCGCGTCGTGCGGCGAGAGAAACGGCGGCGACAGGCAGGAGCAACGAAGAGGGTGTTGTCCTGATGCTTAAATGGAAGTGGGTGGGCCTCTACGGTCACACACTGCCAACTTCTCTGTGGATATCATTCTGACAAGCGCTGTTTTACTCGTGTATGGACTGGCTATCCGGTAAAAGAGACATACGACGGGGTTGCGGGGGGGCCGACGTGCCGGGGACGGTCACTGTGCTCTCCGTTATTTCCGTTATTTGTGGCCGCTTGATTGTGCCTGCGCTTGGCACCGCCCTTCCTGGCCGGTGGGTGGTTTCGTCAAACGGGCAGATCCGCCACGGCCCAGCGCCGAACATATAGGCCGTCCTCCGCCTGTGTACCCGGCCGGCCTTCTACCGTGAACTACACCCTCTCCCTCTCGGTATATTAATGCGTTATGAGTGGTAGGTACCCTCCCCCCTCTCCGTCTCCACCCCTCTTCTCTCTCTCCCTCTCTCTGACAGATAGGAGGCTCCATGCCCCTTTGATATTGATGATGAGGTTACTGGTTCCTTCTCTGCCTTTATTGATCACCTTTGTTTTGCCATATCTGCATTAAGACCAGGTTTTATTTAGGCCCCTTGGTGTCCACATGACTGTGCCTTGTCCTGGGCCTTTGTACCATTTGTACTATTCAGAAACACTCATGTGATGATATAACTGGAAATATTCTCACACTTGACTCTCTTTTTGCAGACTCGAAGAAGGAATCATCTGGAACTGAAGGAGGGAAAGCATCTAAAAAGGGGAAAAGTTCTGGATCACAGGTAAAAAAAAAATAGACAAAGAGAAAAGAAATAAGAGTTTAATACAGTTCATTACTTTTGCCTTGCCTGTAGGCCAAAAATGTACTCCGTCCCTCCCAGCCAGCTAGACACCTCTGGGGGCGTTTCTCTGGTGATTTCCACTTCCTGCTTCTGTGCAGCCCTGCTGTGAGCCAGCCCAGAGCTTCTTGAATAGGCTTATATGGCTGTCACACTCTAACCACTTGTACTTTTGAATTGTCTATTTGAATTAGGGTCAGAATGATTTAATTCTGCTTATGGATTTATTTTGAAGACCTGCAGCCTTGGTATGTGACTCTACAACTGTGGAACTTCTATTTTTAGCTGCTTTTCTAGGCTGTATATATTTTAGGGATTAATTTCAGTTTGACAGCAATTGTAAAGTGCATATTTTGTTGTTAGACATGTATAATGGGCATTGGTGCTGGGTTTTTCCATAATATTATATTTGTTACAGAATCGCAGCTGTTTCTTTGCAGTGTTGAGAGGTGTATAGCATTAAAAATTTGCCTGCGACCTAGTTCCTTTGAAAGGGAGGAGAGAGAGAGAGAGAAGGCGGCATTTTCCTCCACTGTTCTGAGAAAAGAGAAATGTGGTTCTCACACGCCCACCCACTTGCTTCCTGTAATACCGCCCACTTCCACTGACAGCTCTCTCTCTCTTTCTCTCAGCTTTTTGTGGTTCTTCTTTCTGCACCATGTATTCCCCCTCTCTTTGCTCTTTTAATCTTTAACTTCACTCTTTCAAATTTATAATGTTATCTTCATAATTAGACCTACCCATCCCTTCAGGTTTTTTTTATTTTTACATGTTGTACTTTCTTGTTTGCATATGTACATGAGGTGTCTATGTGAGCTGAATCCCTTGTTTCTCCTGTTTAACCGTCCCTCTCTTTGCTCCTCCTTTCCATCCCTCCCCCACCCTCTCTCCTATCCTGTCTCCTCTAGGATTCCTCTCAGCCCTCTCCGTTGGCTCTGCTAGCGGCCACCTGCAGTAAGATCGGAGGGCAGGGGGGAGCGGAGGGGGCTCAGGCCCAGGCAGGGGCCCAGCAGATCCAGGTCCAGGCTGGTCAGATCCAGCTGCAGGCAGGTCAGCTCCAGGGTCAGATAGTGGTGGACACAGCAGGAGGTCAGACCCTGGTGCCCCAGCAGCTGGAACTGGTCCCAGCTCAGTTCACGGGGAACGGCTGGCAGATCATTACAGCAGCACCTACCATGGCCAAGGAGAACACCAACCAGCCTGTTGCTGTGACAGTGGCCACAACTTTTGCTAATGACAGCTCACCTGGAGGACGCAAGGTAAAGGAGGTGATGGATGCAGGGGGTGTGATCACAAATGTAAATGATTGTCCTCTTATTTACATTAATGCTCCTTTGCAGGTGAAGCCAGTAGGTGGGACCAACAGCGTTGCAGCCAATCAGCAACAACAGCAGTTCCAGATAATCCAGGTTCAGAACCTGCCCAATACTGGGGGTGGGGTCCAGTATCAGGTTATCCCTCACCTACAGACCGCAGATGGACAGCAGATCCATATCAGCCCAGCTCAGACAGCTTCCATCGGGGCTCTACCGGAGCAGGTCCAGCTAATCCAGACCCAGAGTCCAAGCCAGACCCAGGCTGTCCTCCAGCCAGCCAACCAGCAGGCCATCCTGTCGAGTACAGCCAATCAGACGGTCCCACTGCAGATCCGCCCTGCACAGTCTTTTCCACTGCAGCTGCAGACTCTGCAGGGCTCCCAGACTCCTGTTATGACCACTGTACCCATAAACCTCGGTGGCATGACCCTGGCTTTGCCTGTGATAAATAATGTTGGAGGGGGCGGGGCTGTGCAGCTTATCCAATCAGCAGATGGCACATTCTCTGTTGCCAATGGTAACCAGCTAGTGACAACAGCAGTGTCTGGGGCAGCTCCTGCTACAGCATCAACTGGCTCGACAGCAGTAGCCGAAGGTGACAGCGTGTCTGATGGGACACAAATGGTTTCTGTTGGGTCAGAGGGGGGATCAGCTGACACACAAGTGCAGAGCAGTGAGGCAGACTCTCAGAGCCAGAACCAGGCCAACGGGCTGCAGAACCAGTCTGATACAGCAGGAACGATCCAGCAGGTGATCGTGGGCCAGGTGGGGCACCAGTTGGTGCAGCAGATCCAGCTGCAGCCCCAGGCTCAGAGTCAGGGTCAGGCCCAGGGCCAGCAGCAACCTCAGCACATTCAAACCCTCCAGCTGGCCCCAGGACAAACCCTGCAGCCCATCCAGGCCTTCCAGAACCCAGCCCAGGTCCTTATTCGTACCCCAACCCTGTCCCCGTCTGGGCAGATAACCTGGCAAACGTTGCAGCTTCCAGGTGGTGTCTCTCTGCAGGGTGGCGTTGGGGCAGCCGTGCCACAGCAATTAACACTGGCCCCGGTGGCCGGTGGGACGACAGTGGGGAGTGGAGGGCTGGTCTCCTTGAGCGGAGCTCCCCTGACACTGAGTGCAGCCCAGATAAACCCGGGGTCTGGGGTACAGACGGTCAGCATCGCAGGGCTGGGTGCTGCTGGGGTTCAGGTGCAGGGTGTTCCCCTCACCATTACTGGTCTACAGGGTAAGGGCACACCAAGGTCAACTGTGTGAATGTGTAGATCCTAAATTATTAGTGATCCATTTATTACCATAAAAGCATTTTGGTAAAGTAGAGCAAGCATAATTAGTTATTGAGCAAATGTGAAGCTCCAATGATTGATCTGATCTTTTTATTGATCAAAGTTGAACTAACTAACAGAACGTCCTGCAGTCAAATGTATGTCTTACACTGTACTCAAGGGTGTTTTGTTTCCTTCAGACCACCCCATGGACAATACAGTGCCTGTTTTGGATTCATACATTTACATATTTTGTCATTTTAATTGACTTTCAGGTCAACCACAGGGTCAAGACGGGGTCAAAGTTCAGTCATCTCCGGTGACGGTTACTGTTGGCAACGTGGCATCAGGCTCATCAATGAGTCCAGATCAGCTGGGCTCCGTACAGAGTTCTTCCGACCAGGAGGGACCGCCAAGCAAGAGGCTTCGACGGGTCGCATGCTCCTGTCCAAACTGCAGGGATGGAGAGGGAAGGTACAGATACATTAGAACTATGGAACCATACAGAGGTGCAGCAAGAGAGCTTGAGATAAACCTGTCGTACAGAGAATTACTGGATTTGTCTCTTTTTTAAAAGGGTTAAAAAGATTAAACTAACTATTTGCTTAAATACATAGCCATTCTGGACAGCTTCTGGCAACTACAAAGCCCTGTTTACATTTTTATCATTAATCCAAATGAATGATGGCCATCATGTCATGGTGGGACAACTGGTTGAGCAGATGGTCAGAACACAGTGCAGCTTGTATCCTAAGTGAGAGATCCGACCCTTTCATCACCCAGCACTTCACATTGTAACAGGGGACCTTAAACATGCACTGAGAAGAATACTCAAAGGCCAGTCAAATGTATTCAGCTTTGCTAGAATAATCAGTGAATCCATTCCTGTTATGTCTGAAAAGAAAAAAAAGACCTGCTACAACACACCACGTCCAGCTCACCCCTAACTCGAGCGTGTGTTTCAGGAACAGTGGGGATCCCACAAAGAAGAAGCAGCACATTTGCCATATGGAAGGCTGTGGGAAGGTTTATGGCAAGACGTCCCACCTGAGAGCCCACTTGCGCTGGCACACTGGCGAAAGGCCGTTCGTATGTAACTGGATCTTCTGTGGCAAGAGGTTCACCAGGAGCGACGAGCTGCAGAGACACCGGAGAACACACACAGGTAGGAAACAAACAGGGGTGTAGACCAGCGATGAGGGTCACTATAGTCACATTGGAGGGGTTGGGGTTAGATAGCATTTTATGGAGTTTAAATTCGGTTTCGAATCCAAATGGTGAACTCAAAGTTAATCCTAGTCATGAAAATACCCCTCAGAACTTTCCAGAGCCAAAGATGACATCCTCTACTGGTTAATCTGAGCAACTGTCAAAAAGTAGAGTCATTTCTGTTGAGAGGCTGAAACCGGAGAATTTCAGCATTTATCCCCTATTTTCTTTGAAAAGTTACCAAGAAAATTGCTGATTATTTTCCTGTCGATGAACTAATTATTTCAGCACTAATCCGAGCTTGATTCAAATCCCTTGTTAAAAAAATATTTAGGTTTGGATTTTCATTATTAAAAAAAGCTTACCCACCACATCTACTTTAGTCAGATAATTACATCTATTTCCCAACAATAATGCATGTATTTATTTTTAATAATGGGCAAGGCTGTTCTTTAGCAGGGCTTCAAGAAGGCCCACAATTGAGAAGTATTCATAAAAGGTAGGGGTCCTTTTTTGGTCTGTTTTTCTCCTTTTCTTTGTCTTCTTCCCTCTAGGAGAAAAGCGTTTTGAGTGTCCTGAATGCTCCAAGCGCTTCATGCGCAGCGATCACCTCTCCAAGCACATCAAGACCCACCAGAACAAGAAAAGTGGGGCTGCGGTGGCAATCATCACCACTGATGACATGGAGGAAGACACCCCTGAAGGCCTGGGCGCCTCCCCTCAGATTGTCACTGTGGCGACCCTCTCGCGTGACTCTGACCCTGCTACACCCACCACCTCGAATCACCTGGAGGAAGAGGAGGAGGAAGAGGAAGAGTTTGAATAGGCAACTGGCTCCTGTTTCTTTGCTGAAGGCTGACTTCCTGTTATTTTGGGAGTCTTTGCAGGGACTGTAAAGGTGGCTACTTTTTTTTTCTTTTTTTAACTCTTTATTTGACATCATTTTAAAAATGTTGTTGTTCTCTCATGAGTAGGGACTCGAAAGAGACGGGATCATGCAATGAACAGAAACCCGAGAAAATATAATCATCACAATCTAAAAGAAAAACTAACAGATATAATAACAAAATTTTTGTCTAAACATATGAAAGGTTAGTTTGGCATTTATAACATGAATCTATAATAATTCCATGCCTGGTGGGGAAAGGAATGTAAGTAGTGTCATAGATTAGCACAAGACAGAAGGATCTGCTGAATCTTAAACCATCCAACTACGAGAGACATTTTCCTAATCGCAACAGAATCTAACTCTATGCACAAAGTTGTGTTCCTGTTTCATACCTGTCAGACAGTACTGAGGGTCCATGCTGACCCAGGAGCAGTTGCAGATCAGTGATGGAGCAGAGGGCAGCCTTGGGATGGTGTATGTGTGTATGAGTGTATGCGACCCATATGAATGAATGTGTGTATGTATTCCCATGCTGTCATGGAGAGGATCTACCTAATTTGAGTTTTATTCATGGTTCAGGTTTAGTCCTCAGATCAGATTCAGGTTTTGATTCCTTCGAGACCAGTCAACAGATAAACTGTTATTGAAGAAGAGAGGGGATGATTCTAAAAAAAAAAAAAAAAAAAAGCACATATAAAAAGATTTATAAAATAATGCATTCCTTTTGAGGCGGAGTGGCCATTAGAAAAAAGGTTTCTATAGAGAAAAACAATCTAGCTTTCTACAACTTTGTCTGTGTAGTGAAAGCAATACTATAATGACAATCCTAGTGAAACCATGTTTACAATGTCAGGGGAAGTTTTCTCTGTTAATAAAACAAGCCAGTTCGCTCTAAGATTAGGAAAAACGTGTAAAAGCAGTGCTGTCGTCTGATCAAAGCTGGTTACTCTGCAGATACCACAGGGTGGCTTTAACATTTGCAGCTGCACAGTCTCTTCAGTGCAAGTTTGTTTTTGTTGGGTTTTTTTTTCATATATGACCGACTCCCATCACATGGTACCTGTCAGGTGTAACGACAGATTTGTCGGACGGCGGCACAGTCACTGATGTTGCTCTTTGCCCTCTGTGCTCCGGTGACGACCCATCTCCACCTCTAACCCTGCCACGTGACCGATGTACCGCAATTGCCTTAACACAAGCTGTTGTACAGAGGGAACTTCAGAGTTAGGCAGATGGGGAAGTGGGGGCTCTCCTGCATTATGAGGTGGTGACATGGAGAGCAGACCACAGCACAGAGAGGTAAAGAGTGATAAGAGCTGTGGGTGGGAGTGGGTCGGGCTATTTAGCTGTGTGGATATTATGAGATGTTTTCTGGTGGTGTTGCTCTGTGTTAGTTCAGTGCGTACATTCTTTTTAAATTAAAAGATACTTTTATTTTATAGAATTTATTGTTTTGAAAAAGTCCCCTCCCAGTATGTTAACACACAGGACCCCAATGTGTACGGCTAATTTATTATTTATCCTTGATTTGTACTATTTGCCTTTTTGCTGGACGTGTATTTGTGTACGTCGATTCTGAGGTTGTGTACAGCATGTTTCAGTTTTTTGCCGTAGTGCTGCTTCTCTCTTCTTTACTCTGTGCTTCAGTTTTCTTTATCTACGTCTGACCATTGCTGTTCATTTCTTCTTCTTCTCTTTGCGCCATAACGTGTTTTTGGAGAAAGTTAAATAACAAAAGAAGAAGAAAGCAAAAAAGTTACTATTTGTTTAAAAGTTGAGAAGGTTGATACCAAACAAATTTAGATGTTTTTGGTATAATATTTTGTGTGACAACCAATTTTTCTTTCTTGGATATTTTGTAGTGACATCTCATTTGTAAATCTTTTTCTAAAGATGTTTGTTCGTCTCCATGACATTTGATAATGGGTTTTTTGCCAGGTTAGCCTCAAAGGCTCCAGTTTATTGATATTTTTAAAACTGGTTTGTACAAACGTGTTATGTCAATAACAAAATTTAAAAAAAGGACAACTTCAAGCAGAAAAGATGCTTTGCCTGCATAACACTTGACAATAAAGTGGTTAAAACTGTCTTAAATTCCCCTCTGAGTCTTCTGTATTTATGAAGCAATTAGATGGAAACCCAAATACACATCTACACGATACACTTGGACTTCAACACACCCACACACACACACTTCCTTTAACACTTCCCTTAACTCCTCCCACCCCCTTATTACCGGGTAATCTCTCAGCTGTGTTGTGACAGCGCTGATGATGGAGTATCTGTGCTGCCTTTTGGGAACAATTACTGTTCCCAGTTACAGTTTCTGCTGTTGATGACGTGAGGATCAAACCTGTGACCGTTCAGTTGACAGGACAATCTGGAATCACTCAAAAACACACAGCTGCTTTGACTCATTGAGTTATTTTGGTTTGTTCAGATGGATAATGAGCCATTAAACTGTCTACTTAAGAAAACATGATCTATGAAATACCCAGAGTGCAAGTCAGCCGCGGACCTGTGCGAGTTTAACCACCAGGGCACTCGGCTTACTAAAAGCGTCACGTAGCAGGCAGCTCATGCATACCTTTCACATCATAGCTTTGAAGCACTTCAAAAACACCTAAATCTACAAGCTGTCTCTGCACCCTCAGGCATGTTTGTGGAGTTTAGAAGGTGAAAAGGGAGTTCAATGTTATGAACACTTATAATATCAGAACAAGGATGGAGTTTTGATGTTTTTACTCCATTATTTTTCAGACATTGGTTCTTAAATGACACACTGAGTTTGAGTTTGACCAAGAAAATCCGAGAAATTTAAAGCAACACCAAAATATAAGAGACTGCAGACCCAGAGGAATTAAAGTGTTAAAAACTTGGCTGAAACCTTCTCAGGACTTGTCTGCAGACCTGTTTCAGCCTGAATGTGTAGCAAAAGGCTGACTCTAAAGGTAGGCAACTAGGTCATTAGTGATTAAATAGAAGTTGAAATAAAACTTTCTATTTCTGATTCTCATTTCTCATCATTGATGGCCAATAAAGACTAGCTGACCTCAGACCGACCTCTGCCCTACAGCAATGGTACCTAACCATCACCTGAGATCTGCTGACTGTTTCCCAGGCGGCCTCAGCAAGAAAGACTTGCCCTGGATCTGACCCCACTCACCTGGGGAAATCACACCAGTTACACAGCACCTAAACACACCTGCTGTATCTTACCAAAGCTCGCCGTAGCAACGTTTCAGCTGCAGCTACTCAAAAAGGTTTGTGCACCTTCCTCAAATGTACAATTATGATGGGCTTGGTTTTCCCCCAGAAAATGAAACTGTGTTGAGATTTCTCAGAGCTAAAACAAGCATCCAACAGATATGAGACTGCATACATATACTTAAAAACAAACAAACATTAAAAAAAAAAAAAAAATTGGCAAATTATTTACATAAAGCTGTTCTTTATTAAAATGTACAATGGACTGACATAAATGCTAAAGTTACTCACTTTTAGGAAAGACTCCCATTGCATCCGTAACACGGAAAATAACCATGCCTTAAATCGTCTCAAGTGAACATCGACTATAGAAATTTTTAAAAGAAAATATACAACTCAAAACTGAGTACTGACTTTTAAATCATAAAAACACCTTGCTTTTTATGCAGTCTTAGATGAGGATTCATAATAAAATACAAACAGTGTATGTGCCTCGTTGAGGGAAAAACATCTTTTAAAAAAGCATCTTTTTGTTTAGTCTAGTTTGATAAAAAGGTTAATCTAAACCTAAAATGTGCCGTAAAATGACGTCCACAGTACTGGTCATCATGAGAGCCTGCTCCTGCTTGTAGCTATGAGAGCACAACCTTCTCACTGGATTTCTCTCTGGACTTCACTGCAGCTCCCTCTGAATACTGTGAAGGAGACAAAAAATGGTATGAGCGCCATCTGCTGCCAGGATAATTGTCAGTGCAACAGAGGATTATTGTCATTTTTGATCCGTCGCTAATTTTTCTAAGACATCAATAAACACTTCAGTCCAAAATGTCCAAAAGAAATAAAAAATATTTTGCAATTTCCCAGGATTCAAGGTAACATCTGAGATTTGCTTGTTTTGCTCAAGGTATTGTCCAGAGCATAGAGATATGTCATTTTTAATGACACAAAATAGAGATGAACACCACTTTTTCAGTTTTTATATTGGTTATTAGTTTTCTGTTCACTGACTATCATTTTAAATGACAAAGACTTTCAATCTATCCGTTCATACAGATGCTAACAGTTAGCTATAGAATTGTGTTTTAATTCTAAATGATTCTTCTAATTCCACACTCGGTGCAGTAAAACAGACATTTATTAAATTAAAAAAACTGTCACATTAAAGCAGTTCTAGGGAGATCCCCTCCTGGTTTGTAGCAACAAGCTGTACAGTGAGAACGAGCCTGTACCTCTTCAGATACTCGTGGACGTTGTCGTGGCCGTTGTAGCGGGCCAATCTCACCAGGATGCCAGTCGCACAGCGGCCTTCCCTCTTACGACAAAGGCTGCAGTTACACACCCCGCGGCAGATGGGACACGACCAATTCTGTGTGAGAAGGTCCAAATTTAATGTGTGAGACAAACTACCGCCTACACATGTGAATCCCACCTTGAGGTTTATGTAAGTTCAGCCTTCTTTCAAAGCAAACTTACAAAGTAGCGGGATGGTTGTTGTTGGAAATGTAAACCAAACCCAACATTTTACAACCACATCCAGAGTATTTAAAAGGAAAAAAATAAAGATTTCATGATAAAAATATCAATCAGCATTAAAGAAATTTTGTCTCTCTGTATAATATATGTTTAATATGAAAATGTTATTCAGACCACCCAACACAGTGGCAAAAATAGATTTAAAAAAGGGCTGGATAGAAATGAAAAAATAAAATGTCAGTGTAGTCAATTTTTAATAATGATAGCTCATTGGATTTGACACATATTGCCACAAAAAAGGTTTCTGATATTTGGAATATTTTTACAACTTTTTAACACTTAACCTGTACTGAACACCAGCTAAATTCCAATGGATAACAACCTCATTTAACCCTATTTCATAAAACCAAACATCTGTTTAACACTTGTGTGTTAGCACTGACCGGGTCGAGCAGCACAGCGCGTACGTCCTCTCCGTAGCGGTTCTTGAGGCACGGGCCACAGAACTGACCTTTGACGCCCACACAGAAACCACTGCGACACACTGTTTTGGTGTCAAGAGTTTTCTGTCTGCACTGATGACATGAGCTTCCCTGGAAGAAAAAACATAAACACGGTGAAAAACAGCACTTAACCAGGAGGCCTGACGGTATAGTGCAGTACCAACAGCACTGAATGGGTTGAAGGCCTGAGGTGACTCACGTTCTCCTTGTCCCAGATCTTGTCTTTGCTTCGGTACGCTATGTTGTCCAGTTCTTCCTCGGTGATCTCGTCAACTGACCTCACCTCATACTGGGCCCTTTTGGCACGGCTCTTCTTCTTTTTCCTTAGCTCACTGACACATTGCTTGTCCACCTGCCAAACCGCAACCAGTGGGTCAGAGGTAAAACTGTGAGGCGTCAAACAGGTTGTTTCCATGAAGCTGATAACGTTTTAATTAAAACATTTGTAAATTAAATTACAGTTGCACATCCTTAGAATATTTTTTTGGATTAATTTGCAGAAAAGATGTTGAGTATATACGAGTGACTGCAGTTGTGTATTTTGAGAGTGCATATTACTTTACTGAATGCCAACTCCTAAATAATATTCTTTTACATTGAGCAAGATCTTTCAACTTTGACTGCGTTACACATACATGAAAGCTGTGTAGGACTATATATGCACTGTGAAAATCAGCTTCAAGTATGAAGTGTGCTGCAGATTGTACCTCCACCAGTTTCCTGACATCTACAGTCCTCGGGCTTCTGCTGGTGATTATCTCGCTCTTTTCCTCCACGGCAAAGTTCTCAGGAGGACGAGCCTTACGGGACGGGTTTCTCCTTTCTGACCCCGTCCCTGGTTCAAACTTGCGTTTCCGTGGCGTTGTTTTCTGTGGTGTGCGTTTTTTCTTCTGCAGCAATAAAACATGGACATTTTTTTGCAAATTAGTCTCTAAAAATAAATGTTATTGTAAAAACATTTCAAAATCTCTTTCATTTTTTAAAAACTCAAAAAGCAAAATGTCAGTTACTAGAAAACTTACAAGAACACTAATAACACAATCAGTTAACTCACTTCAGAAGTGATGGGCAGAGTCAGGTCAGCCATGGTGCTCAAATCAGCAAACAGCTTAGCCAGCTGAAAGACAACAGAGATGGTCAGAGTTAAAGGACATCTGACAAGGACGGGAATGATCACTCAGACTGTCAAAATGTGTGGAAAACACAAAAACTTTTCAGAGTTCATTACCATAGCCTTGTTTTCCTTGATGTTTTTGTCTCGTTTCCTTAGGCTCTGAGACAAGACCTCCTCTTTGTCGTTGTCAACCTCTTCCTCTTCCTCATTCTCATCTTCATCGTGCTGCTTCTGCTGCTTCATCCTCTGCCTTCCTCTGGCTCTCTTTGAAGGAATAGTTTTCTTGACTGGCTTACTGTCATCTGTCTCTTCCGGCTCTTGTTTAGGGGTCGACAGTCTCTTGACTGGAAACCTGAGGAACAAGTTTATACCAAGATTTTTAAAATCACTAAAGAATGAACATGATTTAATGAAGCAGTCATGTGTTTCCCAAAGTTCCCTTGCATAGCTGGGTAATTAGACATATAAAACAGTGGATCCTACTCAACAATGATATTCCTGCCTAATGTGTTTGTACTGCGACAGAGCAGGCTTCCTCTACACAGCCATTTGGATCTTGCAACAAACAGACCTTAGGGCTACTAAAAGACTCCTCCTCTTTGATGGAGCGGCATCCTCGCCATCAGAGTAGAAGCCTGTGTCCACATCGCTGTCCTCTTCTGAATCCATCATCTGAAGAAAGACAGATAGACAAAGTCTTCAATCTGCTGATTTGGCTGTGGAATAGAAAACATCTTCATCAAATAATCCCGTAAAATAACAATAAAAGCTTCTTACCTTTAGCCGTTTGTTGAAACATTCCCTGTCCTCTTCTTCCTCATCACTGCTGAAACCTTCAAACTCTTCCTCACTGTCTGACTGGCTGAACAGATAAGCCAGCTCTGCAGTAATAAACTTGGATTTGAAACACGGAGCCTGCAGTAAACATCAAGCGTCATATTAAGCTTAATTTAGTTTACTAGATGACATGTTCCACTTGTAGTCCTGTTATCATCCCAATTCAGAATGACAAGTCTAAATTCAATTAATAAATATTACAGAATACTTTTGCCTAGGACAATGGTGCACCTCCTGAACAGTGTTACCATCAAAATAGTTAGGGCCCTAAAGAGGGTCTTTCTTTTGTTCATGTTGTGCATGAGGGGATGCAACTATTTAACACACAGTCCTTCCAATCATGACGATGTTCCACTGATTAACATTTCATTCTGCAAAGTGCCAACAAAGACAGAGAAGACTGTGGGCTAGTAAACATGGTTTCTATGTGGGATTTCTATGAGGGATATAAAATAGTTTTTAAAAAACAGGTTCTGCAAATATTTTATGAGGAGGGAAAATAACTGAGCTCCTTTGCTAAACCACAGGATACACTGTGTAGGTGGTGAGTGCCACTGAACCTGTACAAGAACTTTAGTTTCATTATAGGAAGACTACATGAAAAAAAAATCTCAAACCAAGTTTTATACTTCACACCAGAGGGAGCTCCACCACATCAGTGTGCTGGCTGTTACTGCAATAACAGTTATTCCTGAGCAGATTTACATAAAGCCTTGACCATTAATGTGAAATTTAAACAATCATGTATTACTTGTATAATGAAACTATAGCTAATAAAACAGCTAATGATTTGATTTTTGTCATGATGTTTTTGTCTGCAGACTAAGCAGCCATAGTCACTTGTGCTGAGTATTTAACACATTGATATACTGTATCTGATTTGAAAAATTATGGTAAAGCATTTAATTTTATTCTGATTTACTTAAACTCTTCAGTAAAATTTCTCAATAAAAGCCAAACCTATGACTTTTGTTTTTTTGATGTACTTTGTTATAAAAAAAATTAATGAACACTTGAAGAATCAGAGGTGTTTGTTTTAGTTGTAATAATGATGTGAGACTTGGTTAGGTCAGAGCCATGGAATATTAAATAATCCATCCTCACTTCATCTTGGCCTCTCTTACCCTCAGGTGTGCATTAACTACGGATTAAAGTTAATTTTATTAAAAATAAAAAGGGAAAATATTTATAATCCCAATCTTATGGTATCAGCCATGAGAAGTAGATAATCAGTAACATGTCTGACCTGAAAACAGTCCATATCGTGTACACCTAGCAACGTTATCAGACACCAAACTAAACATAAGGACAATATATCCTTGTCACTACAGGCATGTGCAGCTTATCAGCTATGGCAGGACAATAACAATAACTAAGTGAAGTGGAAAAGGAACTTCACACTTAACCCTTGTGTTTTGCCGACAGTAGCTTTACTTCCTCTTTGTTTGGGGGTCCCATAGACCCCAAGGCTATAGATATAAGCAAAAGATATATGTAAATATAACCATTTTTTACCTTAAGACTTTTTTTCTATTCTAAGTAATCATATTTGTATTGAGTTTTTAAGTGGCAATCTTTGTGCAGCGTGTGCATGCACACTTTTGATAAACATAACAAAATTGAGTAAGGACACAATGACACAATGTTGTAGTTTCATGAAACAGTGTTATTTCACATGGGCTATGCACGAATGCAGAAATGTTTTGGGATTTATGTTGTGTTTTGTTGGGTAAAAAGTATTGCCCACACTATTAGACAACACAAACACAGCAGATCGAAGTCGTCTAACGTTACATGAGTAATTCTATTAAAATGAGCAAAAATCACGACATAGTAAGCTAAACGAACAGTGTTATGTGTATGTTTTGAGCTGTTAAGTGGTACAGAGACAAAATGTGTGGATTAAGTGTGCTATTTTTTAATGTCTACTCGGGACAACACTGACTTTTTAGGCCCTGAGTTCTAAATAAATATGAGAGATATATGAGAATGTTGTGATGATCCATGTGGTCGATGACCCTGAACGCAGCTTGTGATTTGTGATGAGCCACTCCCTCCAGCCTAGGCGGTGTTGACCTCTGACCTTCCAAAAGGAGGGAGACACAGACAACCCCCACATACTTCTTATCTTTGAGCTCATATACCCACAACAGGAGCGATCACCTTGACGTGAAGCAGATCACGTGTCAGCTGGTACACCAGGTCAAAACAAAGACGTTTAGGGTAAATTTTGGAAACAGTGTCCGCTGCGTAACATCTTGACAGCATGAATGAGTTACAGAGCTGAACTACCTACAGAGAAAATCACCTAATTGTGACCAGCTTATGGATACATAATTTCAATTGAGTAAAATAGATTCAGGGCCTCATACCAACAAGGTTAAGTGAGATGTTAACAATGGTGTTCATGTTGACGCATTGTGACTTTACTTCACCACAAAGACAAAAAGAAAGTTGTACTAATGTGCCACTTACCTTTGACGTGAGGGTCATTTTATGTCCGTTTTTCGGCAAATTATTGTTCAACAGAAAGTTTTGCCTTGGAGCATATAAACCAACGAGTAGAGGTGGATTTAAAAATTAACCGCTGGAAAAGTCCGGTGATTGCTGCAGTGGGGATTTCGCAGATGGTCGACTTATGCAAATTTTTTTGTATAAGTCCAGGAATGGTAATTTTGGGATTTCATCCCCGACCAAATTCAAAACAACACCTTGACTCATTTGCAGTTGTGGATAAAAGTGTTTCACTGGCTTTGTGGGAGTAGTCTTTGTTCTCTGTGGACCCCACACTCACAATGGTGCAGTCCGTCCTTTCGCGCGAAAACGGTAAATGGGCGTGGAAATGTCGGAGGGTCGGAAAAGTGGGCCATGTGGTTGCTGAGGGAAATCAAACCTGCAGCTGCATTGTCAGTTTTGCGAGAAAAAAATGTTTTTATTTAAAAAAAAATAAAGGAACTTATATTGAAATGTGACCGTTGTTAGTCGATAAGTTAACTATCCGTTGTAACCCGCGCTCACTGCACTGGGGTAACTCCGCAATGGTAGAGTTTGCACTGCAGTGGTCCCCACGCAGTTATGCTGTGTTTTGAGTTAAACTGATATTTTAATAGATAACAATTAACATTGGATAGTTTATATATATCCTACAGTTGTATCCCGTAGTTAAGCGAAAACACGCGGCCCCCTTGTGCAACTTGGCCTGCACTAAGATTTTTGATGTTAGAGGTTTAATATTTTATTGATTTGAACATGCAACTGAGGCTGACTGTTCAAATTTGATTTCATATTCGAACCAACAAAACAAAAAACTCCGAATTAAATAATAAAAACAAAAACTTAAGAGGATATAGAGGTTTTCTGCCCACTTGTTTGAAAGAACCCAACGTTGTAAGCAAAATAGACCAAAATCACAAAAATGACCTGCACAGAATAAAAAGGAAAAAATAGAAAACCAATGTCTCTCTTTAACAAACACATAACACCAACATGACAAAAGTAACCTCTACTGCTTTTCAGTCCATGTGGCGTAATGGAAGAGAATATCATCACAACGATTTACTCTTCTGCTGCCCTCAAGTGGCCACAAAACATTACAATTTGTACTTTTACATAAACACATTTTCCGCTGAAAGACACTTACGCATACATTGAAAAAGAACTAGTGACACCTCAAAAAATACTAATATAGAATATAACATACTGAGCGTGTATATTGATTAAAACAATAAAGCAGCTGTAATCTTAGAGAGAAGTGAGGGTCCTGTATTTTATCTCATCCTCTTATCTCTGCAGTTATTACAAACTAAAAGAGAGTTTGAGACCTGACCTCTTTCAGCATGAAATACAACTCTTGTAGATATTCTACAAAAATTAAACAAAAGCTTTTTTAATTAAATAAAATAAAAATTAATTAAAGGCTAGATATCTTGTCAGGTACAAGAGGAGCCAAACTATGTTCAACTTAGTAAAATTAATTTATTAAAAGTTGTAAGATTGTGGGCAGGAACAGTTAAGAGAAGAGTCTTTCATTGAAAACCCCAAAATGATTCTGAGTATATATCATCAAGCAACATCTTTACTCATGAGCACATTTATAAATAAAAAATACATTTTCTTCTGACATTACTGGGAGCAGGTTAATTTCTTTTTTTCTTAATCTATATATTTCATTGTAGATCAATAAAGAAGAGATAAAAGTTGTACTTTTTTCAAAAAATTGAAAGTATTTCCTTGAAATTAAAACTGATCATGTTTAAAATTACAAAAAGATGGTAGATTGTGGTAGATGGTTTTAGATAGAACATAAAACAGTTTCTCTAAAAACATTTGCACATTTATATCTTCATCATTCAGGCTTAATGCATTAAAACATGAACGCCGGTGAAGAATCATGGAGAATTATTCTGACAATCCTCTCTGTACACACAAGTGAAGGTCTGAGATCCATTTCAAATCCACGCCAAAGTTGTTGTTTCCACAGTGTTCATATCTTTGGTCTCCGACTGTCCTGCGCTCCATCCTCTTTCCTTCTGCTTTTCAGTTAATGTCTTTAGTTATTTTGTACAGGTGAATTAAGTCCTTGGTCAGGAACACACTGGAGCTCTGCAGCAGCCAAGGTTAAATTTGATGAGCCGTATTTGAAGCAGCAGCCTTTGAAACAGTTTTTTTTTTCACTTTTTGTGCAGTGGCAATTTACAAGTTATTCAAAAACATTCAAGCAGTATACAGAATAATTAAAAGATGTGGAAATATTCCTTTTACATTAACTACCAGAGTTATCCTTGTGACCTGTCCAACACTTGTGAAAATTAAGGACTTCTGTACTGCCTGTTGTGGAGACCTAATGTATGTCAACATTGCAACAGGTGGACAGGATCCAGGTTCAGTCCGATGTATGAATCTCTCTCAGGTGCTCAGAACAAGGTATGCGAGATGCACAAACTGAGGGTAAAAGAGCAGAACAATGCATATCATTCCATTGCCAGTATGGCCTAAAGTTGTTGTGAACACAGTGTTCATTTCCGCTTGGCTCTCCTTCTGCCCAGTAGACAAATCTGACAGGACAACTATCAGTCCACACCCATGTACCCTCTTTGTAGAGTTCACTGAGTCCAATCCAGGTTTCCCCCATAGAGGGGTCAAAATTGGAGACCAAAATTCTGACGAAAGTATGTTCCTCTGGATTGTGAATAGACACCAGATTGGCTCCCTGTGACACACAGTAGAGCTCTGCATCAGCCCAGGTCATATGTGTGGAGATGTATTTATAACAGCGACCGTTGAAGCTGAACCAGAGCGGGGGACAGCCACCATGGTGTAGCTGCATTGGAAATTCATCTGCAGGAGTCTCAGCACCCAGAGCGAGACCAAACAAGAAGAGGAACAGGAGCATGTTGGAGTCAGAGTCTTTGAATCTGTGAAGGAGGTGATCTGTGCTGTTGGGGGTGATCAGGATTCGTGCAGAGATGGTTGAAAAGCAGTGTTCTTTTATATACTTTGGAGAGGGTGCTGACACTGTTGTTGGTGTGATATCATTGGTCAGATCACAGGTCCATGTAATAACAGTACAAAACAATTCAAAGTAAAAGGTAAAGTGATTGTTATCAGTTGAAATGAAAACAGTAAAGTTTAGTGAGGAACTTGCAGGAGGAATGTTTGGATCAAAAATTAAGATTAAGAGGGACAGTGAAATGAAACACATTCAGTGGTTTGGCACGCTCAGGAGTTCTCTGGTATGTCTTAATTCCTTTTTTTTTTTTTTTTTGATGCAGAGCTGTTATGTGTGTAACAGGAAGCCAACCTGGTGTCTATTTTCAGTGAGGAGGTGGATGATTTAATTTGGGTTTTTTTCAACATTATTTAACTACCAAACAAAAATATTTCAGATTTTTGATGGAAAATATTATATATATATATATATATATATATATATATATATATATACAAATTAGATAATCTGTTTAAATGTGATTTTCACAAATGTCCAGAAAAGACATAATTAAAAACAATGAATTAAAATGACACATCGGGATGAGTTTGGAGGCTGTCTTTCCACTGTAATAAAAGATTACATGTTGTCTAAGCAAATCACACCACAGTCTTAAAATTGGCTGGTACTTTAAAAAATACATAAATAAGTCTAGCTCTAAAAACTAAATCCTGTTATGAAATCAGCTACATTCCTGTAAATTTTTTGTCCATACAGTATTTGACAACAGAGGAAAGAGAACAGTGTCATGACAATAACTTGCTCTTTTGCCGCTCTCAGGTGTCATCTTCATTATTGTCAAACAATCAACATCTTTTCTTCTCAGAAATGCATGTTCACATTTTTTCAACCCTTCATAACCAAAATGTCTGCCACAAGGTTCTTTTTGTAAAGTTTCTCCTAACCTTAAAACATTTTACTATGATTTCTAATCTGGAAGCTGACGGCTTCAGCTAGCGGTTCATTTTCTGGCACAAAAGTATGTAGGAACATTCTGCTGACAGATCTTTACAACAGGGAATCTGAAGATAATATGTAATTACCCAGCACAGCTTAGTTTTTTTTGTTTTTTTTGTTGTTTTTCTCTTTTCAACTTGTAGCCCTTTGAGATCTTCTGATGTAAAGGGCAATACAAATAAAATGTATTATTATTATTATTATTATTATTATTATTATTATCACATTGGCAATGAGCTAATAAATCATATCATGTATCATCTTAATGAAGTTAATAAACCCCCAAACCACAAGACCAAACTTTTCCTTGATGCTTGTTAAAATATGAAAAGACAAGGAGATGGACACTATTAAACATGCTAAAATTAGAATGAGAAAAACTCTGCATAGACTCATATCAATGTTTTTCATGACCACAGACTGGACATCAGTTAAAAAAAAATCTAAAGACACCATTTTCTTAGTGAACCAAGAGCTCTACAGTGCATCCATACTGCAGGACTCAGTGAGACATTTGGCACTAAAAATGTAAAGGGTTAATATTTTTTTATGGTATTTGATAACCTTATTTTTATCTATTAGAACAAAGCATTATTGTTCAGGAAGAAAAGTTCAGGATGGACATTTAGATAAAAAATTAATCAGTACTGTTATATAAAACACATTAATTTAACAGTCCATTATTGCATCATAACAGTGCTTATCAACATTATTATAATAAACATACTGGTCAGAGCTGTTAATGACTTCTTATATAAGCAACTCTGCAAGGACTAAGATCTGCTTTTTCATGGTGACAGTCAATAAAATGTGAAATTATTATCTACTGGATTACAGGCATCATAGTGCAAGGAGAAAATGTAAATAAATAAATCAATAAATTGACACTTAAGACATTTAATGAACACATGGAGATAAAACACAAGCAGTAACTGTTTGCTATCATTATTATTGTTATTTTCATATGATAATAACAGTGTTTATTAAGATTATCACTGCATCAAACAAAAAAAGTCTGAGGTTTTAGAGAGATTAAGAGAGGAGGAAAGAAAAACAACAGGTGTAATAAGGCCATGTTGGAGTCAGAGTCTTTAAATCTTTGAAGGATGTGATCTGTTGAGTTGGAGTTTACAGCTAGCAGTTCATTAACTAGCACAAAAATATGTAGGTAGAAGGTTTTTCTGACAGATCTCCACAACAAGGACCCTAAAGATTCTTTGTAATTAGCCAGTACACTGGCAATGGGCTCATATGTTATATCATATATCAGCTAAATTAAGTTAACAGACCCCTGACACACAAGACCAAACTTGTGTATGAAGCTCATCATATAAGGCCATTCTTTGTGATCAAATGTTATCTCTGCATCAAGTGAGATAATGACACGTTGCTCGCAATGACTGCTGTATGTTGAATGCAACTAGAAGTGAAAGGGATACCATCACACACACTGAAACTGGTCCACATGTTGTCAGAAAGCAACTCTGTAAGGAGTCGTATCGACTTTTTCATGTTTGAGGACCAGAAATCATTCAAGAAGTCAATTAAAGAAAACTAAACACAGTGATTCCTTAATAAGGAGCTCTGCAGTGCATCAGTGCTGCAGGACTCAGTGAGATATGTTGTACTGAAAATATAAAGATCCATGTTATTTATGGTATATGATGAAATTGTTTTTATGTACTGGAACAAAAACATTATAGTTCAGAGATAAAGGGCGGGAAGGACATTTGGATTAAAAATTAAGCAGGACTGTTAAGTGAAACACATTCAGCAGTTCTCCAGTACTTGTACCTCTATTTATTGTTTTATTGCATCATAACAGCACTTATCAACATTATTATAATAAACATAATGGTCAGAGTTGTTAATGGCTTCTTATATAAGAAACTCTGCAAGGATTATGATCTGCTTTTTCATAGTGATGGTCAGTAAAACATGAAAGCACAGGCTCGTAGGACCATTTTCAGAATCAAGTCTCCAGAGGGAGAATTTTTAACCAATTTTCAAGATATAAATTATTATTTTAAAGATCTCTATGCCAATCAACCTGTAATGCATCAGATAATGATATAATTCCTTGACCATGTTGATCTACCTAAAATTAGTGAATCTGCTTGAAGCAACATTAATAAATAAAACTCATTGAATCACCAAGGCTCATTGACAAAAATCTAAAAGAAATGGGGGGTTCATCCCTCCAAGCATTTCAACAGTGTTACCAGGCAGCTAATGCTAAAGCCATATTTCAATATAAATCTGGTGAATGATAACTTTGTTTTAAACTCAATTAAAAATTTAAAACTAACGAAAAGGGTGGTTCTTGCACCTAATTTTTCTGTATTTTCTCCTATCTGGTTTTGCTCGTTCTTAATTTAGATCAGGCCTTGGTTCAATGGAGGGAGAAAGGACTCAAAACAATAGCAGCATCTTTTACTGAGCTGAAAGAAACTTACTCTCTTCTGCAAGCCCATTTCTTTCATTAGTTATAGTAAGACATTTTGAAAGCTCTCCTAAAGAACACTCTTTCTAAGTGTGAAGGAAAAATCTGATCAAAGATGAGCTGGGGGAAATGAGGAGGTCAGGAGACAGTAGATGTCTTACACGGAGGCAGTCATTTTAGAACTCAACGTTGAGGAGATCAGTACTAGTAACATCCACAAGCAATCATGAGTATTGCCACCACCAATCTGAGCTTGTCCTGTGTGTAAGATGTTTTTAAGTCTTTG
>JAQMCX010000019.1:3917085-3931176 GCA_029814765.1 Acanthurus leucopareius | reverse complement strand
CAGTCATATTCTGACATAGTAAAACGCAGCTTTAGAAAAGACATGTGGCTTCAGCTGTCAGGAGGTTGAGGGGACACGAGGGGAGACGTATTGCTTTGTGGTCGCCTTTTCTTTTCATTTACAACCGATAAATAATAACAACATACCAAACATGGGTTTATATTTACACATCAACAATATTACAATAATACAAAGCCTTCAATGTGTCCTCCCTTGCACTGTGAACTTTGTGTTTTTTTTATTTTCAACATGCAAACAGTTTTTAAACAACATTGCTCTCAAAAATTTAACTTTACATGGTCTCGACAACGGCAGATAAAACACTTAATACACCTTCCTGTTGGTTTCCTGCCCACACAACAGTCGACTCCGGAGGAGAGAGATGAGCATCATCACACTGTCTTGCTCATCTGCTGCCCTCAAGTGGCCACAAAACATAACGACGAGAACTTTAGCATTCCAGCATTGCAGCCTCAAATCAAAAACATTTTCCTCCAACAGAACGCACTTCCACAATGTTGAACCTCTGAACATGGCACATGAACTCCTGTCACCTCAAAAATACATAAATAAAGAATATATTACAATAAATTACTAATATAGCACAGCTCTTTGCTCTTTGAACACAATGAGCAGAGTTGTGTTTGTGAATGTGTGCATCACGTACAGGTTCATAGTAAAAATGACCACCACAAGGCCTTTCTGTGACTCTGAATATGAACAGACCGTGACACTGATTTATCAGCTTTAGTCAAATAATCACTGGTTTCACAGAAAGCATCTTTAAAGCAAGACTGTGCAACTGTGAAGAGAGTGTGTGTGCATGCCTTTCTTTCAAAAACAAAAAACTGGACTCAAACAAAACACAGTGCTGCCAAATTAAACACACTCAAGAATTTTGCTGCCATAGTCTCCGTTTGGTATGATCAGTAGCTCACGGTGGCTAATGTTAGCAAACTTGATGTAAATATAGCTGCATGTCTTACAGTCATTTGCTGACCTGATGGCCATCCTCTTATGCTGTTGCAGGATCTTAGCTTCCAACTAAAAGTCAAATTAGTGTTTAGCTAAATGCTCAACAACAGTCTGGTATTTTGCATGATCACATTGCCATCTGCAGAAGCTACAGTGGCTGCAGTTCAGCAAAAGCTATCTAATCTTGCTTTGAAGGGAAAACAATCAATTTGGTTGGCTGAATAACAGTGTCCATTATCAGTGTCAGAGCGTCTACAGGAAGTGTTGTTGACAATAAAAGATTAGACTTTAAGAGAGATTTTAATAAAAACAGAAAGGCTGTGCTGCTCATAACACAAGAATTCTATGTAAAAAGTGAGTCTTCACCTTAATCTTTTTCTTAAAACGAGATGTTTTACAACGAGGAAGCAGCTCTGTGCTCTGAAAGGCTTTGTGTTGAAATGATGGTGAACACTTGTGGCAACATTTCTACTGTATTGCACTTTCCCCCCTATGTTTTATACCTATCTTAACAATGCAAGACATGCACCGCTACATTAACATAAGAGCAGGGACAAAATAACTCAAACAAGGCCTGTCGGTTGTGAGGACTACTGGAATCTTCAGGGTGTTTTTCTCTCTGATGTTGTGTTTAATCATTCCTAATGTATAATTTCTGAATGAGTCCCTTCATCACATACTGTACTCCTTTCCTTGTGACGACAGACTGAGTCAGAGTAAATTTTACTAAGAAAGGTGTGATTTGAATAACAAATAGATGTTTTTCACATGTCATTGCCTTGTCAACATGGGAAATCTGTGCCCCTGTGGTTCCATTGTTCAGTCCACATCCTGTGATGGTTTACACAAGACTACCTCTGAATGAAGTGATGTTTTCCATCAGTAAGAACGAATTTTTAGTGTCCAAATCACAAAATAAACATGATGTTGTCAAATAAAGCTATTTCTTAACAAAGGTCTATGGTTCAGTGCTTTGACTTATCTTTTAACGTAATATAGCTCAAGGATTCGAATAGAAAGAAATGTAGACAGGAAAAAAGCTCTATGATAGGGCAGTGTTAACATAGCAACCCTGGGTGGGTGGATACCATAATGTACCCAAAATTCAGTCATCATAATTTCTGAAAAGCATTTCTGCAAGGAGTCAGACCCACTTTACATGATCAAGGACTAGACGTCATTCCAGGGCTCATTCAAGGACATTCAATTCTTTGATAAGAAAACAGACACTGATTCCTCAACAAACGCAGAGGTCTACAGTACATCTATGCTGCAGGACTCAACGGGACATTTGGCACTGAAAAATGTATAGGTCCATATTATTTACAATGTAAAATTGTCATTATCTGTTCACACAAAAACATCGCAGAGAAGAGTGCATGAGGAGTGTTTGGCTAAAGTTCACAATGTCACTAAAATGGAAAGAACCAATGACTGTTCAATATTCATCATCAGTGTTTGAACTCTGGCTTGTTCAGGAGAGCTTTAGTGTTTCAAACATCACAGTTAGTCAATAAGAACCTCTTACAGAGCTTCCTTCACATGCCAGATGTAATACACAATGTTATACCTCAACGAGGCTGTACAATTTCAGTTATAAGAAAGAGCCTCAGGGAGAACAGACAAAGCAATGTAGATATTTTGTAGTGTTGAACTACTTCGGCATTGGCTGCCACTTGTGTTTCATAATATAATAACCAAAAAAAGCTCCACGTCATTCACCTAAATAACTATGGCATGTATCCTGGATATATATGCATCACAAAGCAGGTATGTGATATGCATGTAAAATCAGGAGACTGTCAATGGAGCAGACTGTGGCCATCGGCTTTTAGACAAACCCAACTCCTCAAGAGACGGTTTAATGTGTGTTTATAACTCAAATGTTGAAGTCCTTGTTGAACTGGAAGGGGCAGGACTAGACTTCGACAGGAATAAAGAAATATTTCACCTGCTGAACAGGCTAATAAATAACCAAAAGCTCATCACAAGAACAAAAACAAGGGCATATTCAGTCCAATAGATACTGTACAAAGTAATTACAGCCTCCTTTATCCTCTGTTTCAGTTTGGCAAATCTCCGTTCTGCAGCACAGAATCTCTTCCTGTAGATTGTGTGCAGACTTTATAAATTCCTTATGCACATTTGGTGCCCTAAAAGCTCTGTGTCTTCATGTTTTCTTTTTTTTTTTTTCTTTTAAGAGCACACACGGCACCTTTTTGTCCACTTGGCACCTCTGCTGGTTCTGTGATCTTGTTGCAGTGTACATGTGAGTGTGTGACATTTTGCTGCACAAAGCGTCCTCTGTGTCACACAAAGTGGGTGGTAGCATTTCCACTGTGCCGTATCCACTGTGTTTGCGCGTGTGTCTATAAAGGTACGTGTGTGTATGTGATTAAGCACGTGGCTCCAGTTTGTGTGACAGTTCGAAAAGCGTCTGCTGATTGTCGATAATGTGCAGGTAGTGAACGCTTGCCCTCACCTCCGCACTGTCGACCCCAATCACCTCATTGCCTAAGAGACAGACGCAAAACACACATTAGTCACACAGAGGAGCTTTTTGTTGAATGCACACACATATTTGGTACAAAGACAGACTGCATTATAGCCATATAAAGAGAAAAGAGACTGTCTGGAAGTGGTTGCTTAGAAACTGTAAGAGAAAACTAAGTGGGAGAGACAACAGACTTATAATTAGGTGCAGTACACTAACTTAGCTGCAGAGGGCAGTAGTTATTAACTATGAGTGGATCCAACATCAATACTTTTAGAGGGGAAACAATTAGTCTGAAGAGCCACTGTAACAATGCCTAATATATCATTCGCGATGTTCAGCTCATTGCACCAACTGGATTAATATCGGATGTGTGAGGACTCACCTGGTTGGTCACTTTGGCAGTGGCGAATCATTCTCACTGTGTCTGCAATCATATGCTGTTGGTTTAGGAGAGGACATGTTTTATGAGTGCAACACCAAACAAGTAAGTTTTAATATGTTATAGAAGATTTGTACAGCCCTATAAATTAAAAATAAATAATATCTCAACTGTTTTTTAAAATTCAAAATCAGGCAGACATCAACCAAATATTGCCTTGTTTTATAAATGGCAATATATATATATATATATATATATATATATATATATATCATATATTAAAACCATAAATGTGCAACAGTTTCACTTTAAGTGACAACACATTAAGGTGAAAGTCACCATATAAAAAGAAAACCTGGGACTCAGAGTTTGACAGAGTTTGGCCTCAGTGAGTTTTCCAAAGGTTTCAATCACGTAGCCATTCAATCAGTCAACTCACTGATTTGTAATACAAATAATACACACATATACACATCACTGTTCTAAAACAAATACCAGTGTTTCCCTTTCTTTTCTATGCAGACTACATTTGAAAAAATGTCCTTCCAACTTGCAGTTTTCAAAGTAACTTCATTCTGTGTCTGTTCTGCAGTGCAGAGATGAGTTTTTTCTCTCACATCAGACCCTGACTGTCACTGATGTTTGTCTCTTTTTTTTTCCAACATGCGAAAATGAATTTTTTCTCCCTTTCTTTTTTTTTTCGCTGATCTGATTTATTACTGTGGCATGACTGTATGATGGGAGCAGCTGCAGCTCAGTAGGTAGAGCTGGCTGTCTGCTGCTGGCAGTCAGATCCCCAGCTCCTCCTGCCCACATATCAAAGTGTCCTTGGGCAGAAAAACAAAGCCCATCTTGCTCTATGTGGCTAAGCCAGCAGCACCTTGCATGAGAGCTCACTGCCATCAGTGTGTGAATGGCTGAGTGAGAGGCAAATTGTGAGGCACTTTGGAAAAGGGTGCTATGTAAAATTCTTGCATTATCCCATTTACCATGTTATGTAATAAATCAATCACCTGTTGATGCATCTCATCTTGTTGGAGTGTTAGTGATTAGAAAAGAGTGTTGCCATTGCTTTAATCATTTACTATGATGCCTCTGCTGTTTGATATTTTGAAACAAAACTACTGACAGACTTTACAGCACTGACTCAACTCACCAGCTTCTCAAAGTTGACCAGGTTGTCATGAAAAGTCTTATTTCCCTCGTGGATAAAGGTGATATCTAAAAGCACAAGACAAATGAATTAAGACTTCTTTCATCAAAAAAAAAAAAATTGAGTGTATGCGTGTATGTATGGTGGGTTTGAGGTGACACCTTTCAGAAGAAGAGGCATGAAAGGGATCTTGGGAGGTTTCATTCTCTTGAAGGCTTCCCGATAGGCTTTGTGGTTCAGAGATGGATCCTGAGGAAAGGTGGAGAAAGAGTGAGGATTGGAAAAAGATCACAGATTTCAAGATTTGATTATCACATCAAAAGAAAATCATATTTCAAGTCCTGTGGCTATCTCTACATCTGCTCAGTAAGTCTCACCGTGATGAGCTCCAACTCTGAGAAAAGCTTCTTGAACTTTCCTGGACATTTCTAAAAAGGAAGACGTTTGGTCAGAACTTCATTTCAAATTTATATATATTTATACACACACACACACACACACAAATCTATTAAAAGCAAACGAGGCACATGCCTACCTCCCAGGTTTGGTTGAGTCGGCTGACAGCTGCTGTGTTTAGACCCATGATGATGGCAAATGCAGAGTTCAAATTTCTTTGGGCTTTACAACTACAGATACACAGAAATGTTTAAAACAATTAATCCTTATGCATAAAAATCTTAATGTGCCAAACACACACTTTTATTTGAGTCAGCTTTTGAGTGTGTGTGTTCTTACTGAGCTGCAATTTTGATGAACTTCTTGAGTAGCTGTACTCTCTTGTTGAGCGATACACACATCAGCACCTCAGACATGACCCACTGCTGGACCTCGTTACAGCGCTGAAGGAGGACTGAGAGCGCCGCCGTGTGGCCCGTACCAGGAGCACGGCTAAGGGTGTAGTACACCAGCTCTTGCTGCATGTGGAGAAAGAAAAAAAGTGTGTTAAAATGTGTTTTTTAACAGTGTTAAAATTGTTAAAATGGTCTTTGATTTATCTCTCCATTACTTTTTCATTATTTGATTGTTCAGTAGTAGATTTACAGAGCTGACACCTTGATATTACTCATTTTGTCCGACTGAAACTGGTTTACATTGGTAACAGTGGAAGGCAGAAAATGCTCACATTTGAGAGCAAAAATCAAGCAGGATGTCTATACTTCTAAAAATTACAGTAACACCAACACAACAGTGTAAGATGCAGCCTGAGTTTCTTCATCTGCACTTTGCTTCCACTTTTTTTTACAAATACTCAGTTTTTCCGCACAGCCACTCAGCTGCTAGAGGACTTTCTGTTCTCATGATCCAGCAAATCTTGTAGAACATTTGCATCTTTAATGCTTATGTTCCAGCAATCTCTGTCATATTTATGAATTTATTATAAACTATGTGCATACACCATGTGCATATATTTGTGTGTGTGTGTGTGTGTGTGTGTGTGTGAGTAGATACCTCATGGATGGACTTGAAGAGGCTCCAGTCCAGGTGTGTGAGAGCAGCTGCAACATCCCAGGTGTTAATACCTAGAAGTCGCACTGGCCTCCTGCTGAGCTCAGCGCTGTCTGTTAGAGGAGGCTGCACACACAAAGTAAAGTTAATTTAGTACATAGAGAGAAAATGTCTTCACAGAAGTACAGTGAACACAGGTACTGTCTAACCACAGAAAGGGGCCATCTCTAGATATACTAAAAAATAGCAACAATAGGCCACGTTCAAAAAAAAAAAAAAATCTACATATATAAATATAGCTGGGGTCATTAGATCAGATACCTTTAGTCTACCTCTGCTTACACTCCAGCAGAAGTGAAAGCAGAAAGGGGTGTGATGATTCATCAGACACGTATATTTTGTTCAACTCTGCATTCAGGTCAGCATATTAATTACAGTTCTGCATTTGTGAGCCCGAAAGTTGAAGTTTACTCAGCAGAAAATATACCACATATACACCAGCCCACTAGTTAGAGAGCACTTTTTTGTATCGGTCCAGTGTTGAGGATTTACTGGTTTGTAAACTTTCCATATTGAGCAGGTCTTGTTTGTACTCTTTATAATAATATGATTCACTAAGTTCCAACGATTCGAACCATTGGCAAGCACTCTGGCATTTAAGAAATAGTTTTTAACCATCAGAAACCACAAACAGAACCAGGTTTGGAGTGGTATGTTAACAAAAGAACAAAAGCCGGTGAACTGAAGTAGGTCAAATGCCCAATGCTGCAACATTTTTTGAGGATTTACAACTGAAGCTCCACAGCAAAAACACACAATTACGGAGCAACACTTTGCCCTGATACTGCACTTTCCTTTCCTGCTGTCATGGTTGGGCAACAACAAAGTAATTGTGGCTCACACCTTTTCTCCCCTATTGAGTCAGAGTTGGTAGCAATCACCTGGCCTGAGTCTTTCCGGCTTGCTTAAATTAAATGACTCATCGTAACCTTGTGAAAATGTCAGTTGGGAAATTTTCATGCCAGAGTTAGCCACGACACGGGGAAGACTAGCGTTATCAGAGGCAGAAAATGCTCCAATTATCAAGCCTTTGTGAGGTTGTGGTTTACTTTAAATTTGCAAGCTTTAACTTTAGCACCTATAAATGCTCATTAAAAGCTGAGCAGAGTGAGTGTTACAATGACAAGCGTGACAGTATATTTACATACCAAGATCTCAGTGAGATCCCTGCGACAGGCCATGAGCTTTCCCTGTGGGGTCAGAGACTCTGAATACACACAGTCACTGGGCTGTAACACTCTCCTCTCTGTAGAGACAAATATACACAGAAGGGAAGAAGGAGAGTTATGGGAATAATTAGAGCCAAGAGGGTAGAACATAAATTTTCAACCAGTGGTACTTGTACTTTTGCAGTTGCTAAGGAGTACATGACAGGACTGTGGAGAAGCTCATTTAATCCTAAAATTTAAAAAAACAGAAACTAGTGTTTGTTTAAAAACAACCTGTACATTCAGTCAGTTGTACCACCTGAACACTGTTGTGATTGCGAGCGCATAAAAACTAAGTAGCCAAGAAGTCTAAACAATTAGCCAAAAAATGAATAAATGGTCAAGAGGTAAAAAGATAGTTAGCTAAATGTCATGGATACAGTTTAAATAATTAGGCAAAATGAAAGCATTAAATAAATAGTTAAATTCTGATATTGTGAATATATTTCCATGTGTGTTTGTATGTGTACCTCCAGTATGTGACACCACAGCAAGCACCGTGTCCTCTTCTGCTCTGTCCATCTTCAGACCCACAATCCTCAGCAGCTCATGGGCCTCCATTGAGGGATGTGTGTGGACGCTCAGGTAGGAGTCAGCACTTACATACACACAACAAATAACTGGAAAATACACAGAAGAGCTTTATATTGCGGTTATTAGCCAGAACAAAAAAAAAGTGTAAAATCATCATGAGGCGGATGCAGAAATAACTCAAATATTCACAGACGGAAACTTGAGTTCATTTTTGTAAAAAAGTACTCAAGCAGATAAAAAGTTAAACACACTGTGTTTAAGCAATTTGCATCTTTTTAACTCAAACTGTAAGGCATAATTATGCACAGTCCACTGTGTACTGTGCATTTTATATGTGTGTGCACGTGTTATTGTCTGTTACTCACCCTCTCTGGTCTCAGTTGGTTGACTTCGGAGTTGCAAACAGTTTTCTTTCAAACTCAGTTGCTGATACATTTGTTTACTCTGACAGAGAGAGAGCAGAGGAAACATGGTGATGTATTACTACTGTATTTACACTTCACTGACTATAGTGCTGAACAGGTAGCATATACAGCAGCATCTGTGTCACCTATACAACTTAAATGTGGGTTAAAAAGGTGAACCTCTGGAGGCTTTAGTACCTTTTTTACAAGGTAATGCCCAGTTTATTGAATTCCTTGTGTTTCCCGTGACTGTCAAAATTCATGATACTATTGTCTTTAATGACTAATTTATGTAATAGACTCGCCACTCAACACAGGTTGAAACGACCAGGATCTTTTGACTGGTTTTTGGAAAACATATTTACCAATATAAAGCTTTATTATTAAAGCAGTACAGTATAGCTGACAGTGTCAAGCAGCATAAATATCGCAAATCCTTCTCATCAATCATTACCACTGCTGACTTACTTTTTGGTTTGGGGGACAGTCATCCACAGTACTACAAGAAAGAAACACAACAGTGAGGAGGGATGCAGGTAAGCATGGAAAAAAATAAAATAAATATTTAGTCTATGGTGATCTAGTCACAATTAACACAGAGAAGTCCTTTTGCAGAGACTGACACACTTACTGTCTGCGACGCAGAAGTTTCTGGAACTCCTTCAGGTCTTTCTCCAGTGTGGGGAACTCATAGAGATCTTCTAAAACACACCTGTACAGGGTCTGAGAGAGAGGGAGAAAACCAAGATCCATGAAATCACAGCAGCAATCATGGTAAGATACCACTAGAGAGCCTTATGAATGGTTAAAACACCCTTTAGCATTAATACTACACAACTATGGAAATGCTTATCATACTTGTGGCACGTTTCAGAATATGTACTAAATATGGAGATGAGTGATAAAATGTTTGTTTTGGGGTTTTTTGTGTGTAATTTTGGTGCAGCAACCCTTTAACCCTTTAATTCTTTTATGCTACCAGCCCTTAAAGTATAATAATTGCTACCTTCCATAAACACTGTTGTTTAGTGGTGAAAAGGACAACACAGGGAGGAAGTCTATGCAGCTTATTCACTGAGTATCATTACTGAGTGTAAATTATACTGCCAGGCAGAGGACATTGAAGAAACATCAGACGAAATCTCTACCTTGTACTTAAATGGGTGACTGGGCATGCTCTGTATTGCCTGTGTGTGTGTGTGCGTGACAGAAAATTGCTAAGTAGCCTGAAAGCCCAAGAGGCGGTAACAGAAACAACTTGCAAGGATCCACACACACACATATGCACATATTTTCACACACCTGCTTATCGCTGTCATTGACCTGCCGTAGCCTCCCATCCCAATTCCCCTCTCATTCCTCTGTTACTAGGCAACTATCACCTGGGTTACGCACTCCATATGAGATTATACCAAAGCCAACCCTCGCACTTTGGTTTCCATGGCAACCCTGCATCTAGCAATGGAGTCGTCAGGTTATGAGGGGACAAGTGATTGGCGAGTGTGTGTATGTGTGTTAGCTTGTGGATAAGTACACTTGTGATTGGTGTGTGTGTGTTTGTGTGTGTGTTTGTTCATTTCTCTTTTGGTGTCATGGTTGTCACAGAGATTTCGATCCAGTTCAGCCGACCATGTGAAAATTTAGCAGTGACACAGTGGATACACGCAGCATTTGTCGTGAGAAATGTGATAACCCTGGACAAAAACAAAATCTGTGTGTGGATTTTCAATGCCCATGACGTCTTGCCTAGATACAGTATTATGTACATACAATGAATGGGGAAGTACTTTTACCCAAGTTCACTGTTATTTTTCATCAAAAACAATAAACATGAATAATTCTCCCGATTGTCTTGTATAAATTACTGAAAATAAAAAATACAGCCTCATATTACAATTATACCTTTATTCCGTTTATGAAAAGCACCTGTATTCTTTCTTAACACTCTTTCTTATTAGCTTTCTTTGTGAGAGGGAAGAGATAAAAGAAAAAACAAGGTACTCTGGTGGAGCCTTGAAGAAAGCTGAAACACCAAAGCGATCAGAGAAGACAGACAGACAGACAGACAGACAGACAGACAGACAGACAGACAGACAGACAGACAGCTCTTCAGCTGTCTCCACAATTAATGTCTTTTTGTGATGAAGGACAAACACTATTTCAGAACGAGAAGGAGCAACAATTTAAGATAAATGAGACTTCTTATGTTCTTCAGTGACGTGTGAAAGGAAACCAGAGGATCGGACTCATTAACTCACTGAAATGCAAGAAAAAGCATGAGAGGAGAGATTAAATAGAACAGATGTGGTGACAAAAGCAAGTAGTGCTATACCTTCATGAAACTCCTGACGTGCTCCTCTTCTTTCAGGAAGTCCTTGTACAGTCTGCTCCAGTGGGAGACCAACTGCAGGACCTTTCGCTTCCTGAAGAGGGCATCTTTGCCCTCCTCCTGGCCTCTGCAGCGAGTACTGCTGTAGGTGAGAGTGGTCAAGGAGAAAAACGAATGACAGAGTGGAGACTGAAAGAATGTGCATGTGTGTGCATGTGTGCGCATGTGTGTCTGTGTGTGTGTATGTGTGTGTCACTAAGGATATTGTCCCAGCAGAGCCTGACAGAGGTCATGGGTGGACATGAACACCAGGTAGGTCAACAGGAAATCATCCAGCAGCATTTCTGAAACACAGGAAACAAACCATCAGTTACTTCCAAGGCCTTCACTGATGAAGTGGTGCAACTGAAGTTTTTTAATTAGTTGTGGAAAAAGATAAGGAAAATGAAAGAAAGCGCACTTTAGTGTCTCCCTTTGTTCCTCATTTCACCTGATTCTCTCAGTTCACATCATGTACCAATGAGTGGTATCCTTTTTTTTTTTCACCAAATTCCAAAACAATACAACTTTAAACCCTTAAGTTCAAGACTGATCCTTCCCTTGACAGAAAATTCCAATTACCCCCAACTCTGTTGTTCCTCTACATTCTACAGAGCTTTATAACTTGTTTTAGCACATGATTTCTTTTCTTACAGCTTTAAAGTTTGTGCTCATGGCCTCATTTTGGGCTGTTTTTGGTTTAAAAAGCTCTAAAAACTATATGCTACCTGCCAGCACCAAACGGCAGACAGACAAAGTTGACAACTAGCTGGTGAACATAATAGTGGAGCATTTAGCTGCCAAAGAGACAGATATTTCTCTCAGGATTTGGGAAGCTGAAATGAAGCTTAAAGGAGAGTGAATGTTGAATTTGCTTTCATCATGCAGCCAGAAACTTGAAATGAATTTAAATATTGCTTCACTGTCGTTGGATGTGTAAATATGAAACTCTTTGCTTACACATTAATCATATCAACTTGAAAGGGGATAATATGTCTTCTATGAAAACTCATTCTGCATGTTTTGTGGATAACTTCTTGAATAATCAGCTTGACACAGGAGTTGTATCTTTTAAGACTATGGTATCTTGAATCGCAGTCAAAAGTCAAAATAAAATTCTGTGGATGTTGAAGAAGGTTTGGTTGCGCAGCCCAAGATGGGGGTTGAAGTAGTTAAAAATGTTTCCTTATGTTGCCAGCAAGTGTAAATTAAATTATCTCCAAGCAGATCCTGACAAAATTACGTCTTAGGTTGCTTCTTACTTAAAATAGAACATGCTATGTTATAGAGAAATATTTGGGATCTGAATCCCAGTTTAAAGAAAAAAGAAACATTTGAAACACTAAAAAGGGTAAAGGTTTTTCTCTCTTTTCATTGATATTTTAACAACTTCAAACCAAATCTATTACGGCAGGGCAGCTTATGTGCAAGTGAGACACTGAAAGTGTGTGTGTGACTCAGCAGGTGTTCAATGGGTAAGAACCGAACATAAACAGCCCTTGTGGCAGATGGGTAATGAGCCATTGTTGGTGGTGTGAGGGAGCTGTGGTGTGTGTGTGTGTGCGTGTGTGTGTGTGTGTGTGTGTGTGTGTGTGTGTGTGTGTGTGTGTGTGTGTGTGTGTGAACTTTTGATTGGATCCATTTGTTCGACGTCCAACTTCATCCACCTTCGCTGAAACACTCTGATGTGATGTATTTCTGTCAGACCAGACTGTCTTTTTAATCCTGCTGCTGACAGAGGTCAGGTGAAGTTTTAGCAGACAGTATTGACGGTTTATTTACACTTATGTGTGTGTGTGTGTGTGTGAGTGTGTGTGTGTGTGAGTGTGTGTGTGTGTGTCAGGATGAGACTGTGCTGCAGAGAGATTAAAGTGTTCGGCCCAGAGGAGCAAAAGTACAGACAGGAATAGAGGAGCAATGACTCACTCACCTATAGAAATAACATAGGACATGAGGGAGCATCAGGTTCAGTGTGTGTGTGTGTATGTGTGAGTGTTTGTGTGTGTGTGTTTGTGTGTGCATGTGTTTGTGTGTGTGTGTGTTTGTGTGTGTGTGTGTTTGTGTGCAGGGGAAGCAGACAGAGTGCAGAATAGTTGAATAGCAGAGCATTCAGTGAAAAAGGTTGCAGTCTTTTGTCTGGCTTGTTTTTATGAGACAGAACGAGTGAGGAGAGAGGGAACATGGGAGGAGGAGGAGGAGGAGGAGGAGGAGGAGAGACCATCATCTGTACTTTGACTCAGGAGAGAGAATGAGCCAAAGGTAAACAGGAGGAGGAGGAGAAGAAGGAGAAAAGAGGAGCATGTGCTGCATATTTGCGATGTGTGAATCCTCCATTAGCACTCATCCCAAGCCTCCGCTCATCTGCCCATCCCTTTATCTCTTCCTCCATCCGCCCCCCGTCCCAATTCAATAAGAGGAGGAAATTACCCAGGATGCTTCCTGGCAGGGGGTGGGGGAGTGCATGTGTGTGTCTGCATGTGTGTGTGTGTGTGAGAGTGTGTGTGAGTGTTTGAGTGTGTCTTGTGGGGGGGCACTGCAGCAGAAAATGATATAGAAAGGGGTAAGGAGAGGAGAGGGGGAGGAGGATGGAGAGGTGGCAGGGCGTCGGCTCTCTCTGGCTGAGGGAAGGAGGAGGAGAAGGAGGAGGAGAAGGAGGAGGAGGAGGGGGAGGAGAAGGAGGAGAAGGAGGAGAAGGAGGAGGAGGTGGAGGAGGAGTGAACATGGGGATGGAGAAGGTGGATGTGCTCGGCTGAGGTGAAAAATAAAAATGATAAAAATTTGACGATGGGATGCAGGAGGGAGGGGGGAGGGGGGTGAATGAGGAGGGGGCTGTGTGGTGGAGGTGGGTGGTGGGGAGGTGGGGGGGGGGGTCAGAGAAGGAATTAAAAAAGGAGAATGAGGTGGTTCATTATCGTTTATGGTCTCCCCTTCTCCCTCTCTCTGCCCATTATTTCAGCTACCTCCAGAGGAAAGACATTTCATTATTTTTGGGAGGAGGGGTGTGTGTGTGTGTGTGTGTGTGTGTGTGTGTGTGTGTGTGTGTGTGTGTGTGTGTGTGTGTGTGTGT
>JAQMCX010000019.1:3832025-3898586 GCA_029814765.1 Acanthurus leucopareius | reverse complement strand
TGTGTGTGTGTGTGTGTGCGCGCGCTTTTGTGTGTGTGTGTGTGTGTGTGTGTGTGTGTGTGTGTGTGCGTGCGTGCGTGCGTGTACACTGTAATCTGATAAGAGAATGATAGATGCAGAAGCTGGAGACACTGATAACATGTATCCCTCAGCCTGACACCTCAGCAAATGGCTCTAACACAGACAGAGGCAGGTAGACCAACAGATGCCTTAAAGCAGCATGATAAACCACATTTTTACTTTTGCAAAAAAGGTGGTTTGGCAGTGTGGTGGTTGTGCTTTCCTTTCATTTATAGACAGATGACCTTTGAAATAAAATTAGCAATACTCAAACTTCTGACTGCGCTGGATAAAAAAGGGCAAGTTCTCATGTAGACATTGCAGCTTTTATTTCATCTTTCCTTGTTTTTTAGTGGATCTTTTCAAAGTCTTTTCTAAGTCATTTAAACATTTTCTTATCAGGGTCATTAAGTTTTTGTTGCCAGCGATCATTTGGTAATTTGGTGACTCACGATGAGCCTGAAATGTACCAGAGCTGGAAAGGAGACACAGCAGGAGGTGTGTCACCAATCATTAGGCGGCACAGAGCAGCACAGATAGAGGATTAACATGACTGGCGCTTAGAATGCTTTCCTGTTCTTACCATGTGAGAAACGCATGCTGTAAGGTGTAGTCATGTAATGTGATGTTTCGTGATTTACAGATTCTTTTTGTGAACAATGTGTCGACCAGTGTTTGCTATAGATTTCTTATATACAATGAAACTACATACTTGAAATGACCTGCTGCATATGCAAATGTGATTGTAATCTGAATACAGCTGATCGCAAACAGCAGTTCAAGCTTGTGCTGCAAAGTAGATTTGTGGAGGAGGAGAATAATCTCTGCAAAAACTAGTGAATGTTGGTTTCCCTTCTCTAGCTAAAAAATGTTCCTCAAGCATTCTGTTGAGTCTGTTTGGTTTTGGTTCTTTTTGGACCATGCACCATGCAAAGTTTGCATGTAGCTCAGGTGTCATATTATAGCTCCAGGCAATCCTACAACTCTTGCACACTGATATGCAGAGACAACTGTATTTTAATAACTGGCAACTTAATTGTTATTAACGGACTGCTCCTACTGAAGTATGTACACATATAGGTCATACTGTGCAAGAGTTCATGTTACTGCATTTGTCCCCTGTGCTTTGCATCTGTATGGACATTTTTTGCAACTGATATACAGCAAAGGGCCGAAACGAGTGCATGTAATTTGGTGTGTTAGGTAATGTTCATGTCTTAACATGAACTTCACTATGACCAAATCACATTTTGACAAAGCTAAACTTTTCATGGACTGAACTTTAAAGGAACAAATGCAGTGACTTCGTCTACTGCAGGGGCAGTGTGCAAGGCGTCTTTTCATGGTTAAACTTTAATGCCTTCTCCTCACACAGCTCTACTAAAAAGCACTATATATGCAAGTTTTGTCCAAAGTGGAAGAGAGGGAATGAGACAGACACTTTCCTGCCAATGAAGCTCATTAAATTGAAACTGAAGTGGATTCATATGGAGATGGAGAGAGAGAGAGAAGGGGGGTGTATACTTTTGTACAATTTCTATATTAGACTTTCAGTTAAAGTAACAATAGTAAATTTTAAAGATTTAGGCACTATGATGCATGAAGATTGAGTATGAAACCTGCTTGATGTGAGGTTCTTGTCAAAACAACATTTATTTCTGGCAAGCAGTGATGATATGCAGTAAACTAATCAACTTTAATGACCACAATGTGCCTGGTAGCAAATATTACTGCTCAGACAGAACAATCCCTGGGGGCATACTGGTAGTGTTGACATAAACTGATTAATGACACACACAAACACTAAGAAACATCTTCTACACATGATGCGAGAGAGAAGAGATAACCCATTTAATTAGTAGCATAGTGTTCTTGGGCTTTAGTAAATCACTGAAAGGAGACATAACAGTCAGCTTATTTTGCCTTAGCAAGATATCTGTATCAATTTAATACTGGCCTCATTAGATTAAACTACAGCAGGAGTTACGAAGCCATAATTTATTAAAAGACAGCATCAGTTACACCTGGCTGAATTTGCAATCCTACCACAGCAACCTAAAAAACTGTGTATCCTCCAATTAAAAATTCTGTAACAACAACACAGGCTGATGTAAGCAAGAGAAAATCCATGCAGCTTTGCAAGGTGACCCTCAACTTTTGCAACACCTGTTTATTAATAAAGACATATTTGATTATAAGAAGCACTGAGGATAAGACCACAGATACATCACATTCTACATTACATATTCTTAAAAGTATCCAAGTAATAGTTTTATTTTTAATTCCCGCATTTAAATAGACTTCAAGTAATCCAATCTTCTTTTAAAGATTTCAAGATTCAAGTTTAAACATCCAACATGGTATACTAAAAAAAATGAGGCAACAGCTCCTCAAAAATTAAAATAAAACGTTATGATCTCCCTCTGGTGTCTGGCTGTAGCATAAGTCAGAAACCCTGCCCCCTGCATGTTTACAGAGGGGTCACATGGGTCAAACTAAATAATTAAAGTACATGTCAAATTAATTTCCCCACACATGGTCTTTTTCATTTAAGGTAGTTCCTTCTGGTGAATGATAAACTTTTCTTTTGTCTGATAAGTTTTGTTTTAATCAGTTTTTGGTGTGTGAGCAGCAACCTGATACTGTGACTCCATCTGCAAAACATGATTGTCAACCATCTTTATTTTAAGTCACTGATTAACATTAACCAATGGATTAGTGTAGCAACCAATGAATCATTACTGTCCCTTCTCCAAGTTTCAGAATTACGACATGAGACGGCTCTCACTGATTAAATCTCTTGGTGTCTCTCACTATTTTGTGGATTTAACTGTATCAAAAATGAAGGTAGTGATTATTGGTCCTAGACATAACAGAGAGGCAGCCAAGGAGTGTATCTGGGTGTATATATCTCTGTACCATTTTCAGCAATTACTTTAAATTTGATGCAAACATCGAAGCTATTGTGAAGTGGGGGTGAAAGAGAATTCACCAACTCCACAAACTAAATTCCTTTTCTGTCTCGTCATCCTCAGTCATTTTTATCAATCTTTTAGTGAGAGTCTCCTGAGTTTTTCTTTTATCTGCTGCTCTCACAGCCTCATAGTAAAAGACAGCCTGAACAGCATTGCTTAAGTCTGTTCTAAGCTCACCAGAGTGAAACAAAGAGATCTTATTTTTTTTTTCAACCAACAAATCCTTCAGTAAGCAGCACGTATTTTGGTTTCTTCTGGACATGTTCTAGCAAGTGTATTTTCTCTATTGCCATCAGGGCGTTGTTATGTTTTACTTGACTGTAAAAACTCATGGATATCCTACGCATTAGTTCTCTTTTTAATCAGTGTCATGATTGGTGAATGTTTAATGTTTAACAAATCATTCTCATAGGGATTAATAAGGCTGTTTGTATTGTGTTATCAAGTCTTCTGGAATAAGACAGCGGAGTTACATCAGGTGCTTTCCCTCACAGTGCCAACTATTCTCCTTTACACCACCAAGAGAGAGACGGACACATGGGGGATGGAAGGAGGGAGAGAGGGTGTGAGATGGAGAGAGAGATAGAGAGGATGCCTGCAGAGACACTGTGCGGCAGTCAAAGAGAGACACAGACAGCAGCAGGGTCAAAGTGACAGACGGAGTGAGAATGTTAAATATATAATCTCATCTATGTCAAATCTGTGAAGGTGAAACAGATGTGCTAAAATTGCATCTATATGTCAACAATGCCCCTTATTCCCACCCACTCCTTTGCAACCTGTCAACCTGTGGAAACACAGTGGTGGAATGCATATAAGTATTCATGCCATCCACTATAATTTAGATAAAGTAACTGGTGGAGAACATAGGATTGTGTACAGTGCCATATATGAGATTAATATGACATTCAATTCCCCTTGCTGTTGTGCTCTCTCCCTGGTGTCTGTAAAAACCCTTTGAAGCTGACACACAGATGAATGTGTAGACGTTCCTTCACTCTCCATATATGCTCTATTTTTTTGTCCCTCCCGAAACCGTCTAACTCTCTCTTTCTTACTCTGAATGACAGATTGAGTTCAGTAGCAGCCTCAGCAGGAATCCCACACACACGCACGCACACAAACACACACACGCACACACACAGAAGAAGCAAAGCAGGGAACTCTGGCTGACACCACTCTGTGTGTATCTGTGTGTGTGTGTCAGAGCCCATAATGTATGTGTATTTCTTCCATACATGTGGAGGTGTGTTTGCCTGCATATATGAGAGTGTTTTTTCCTTACATAAGCAGATTGTGGATTTAAAACACTGCATAGAGATTAGTTTTCTAGCCAGGATTTGAGGAAGACACTGGAGAATGTGTGTATGTGTGAGTGTACATTAAGTTGCAAAACAGTAATTCTTCCAAGTATGCACTGCCACCAAATCAAGCGCAGTCACTTGTCACTTTTTAGAGTAAATCATCACACAGACAAATGATCTCAACTTTGAATCTAAACTGGAATGATGTCAGTTTTACATTTCATATAAACAATGAGCTTCCACTTTAGGTCAATGGAAATGAACAATGGAGACACACTGACCACCAAATATGATCATGTTGAACCTAGAAATGCACACCAATTATCCTGTCTCTGTAGTCAATTGATTTTTTTTAATAGATTTTATGGACAGAAAATTTGAACAGCAATTTAAACTAGGGAAAAAAATAAAATATTCAATATGTATTGATCTTCTGAATTCTAAATGTATTAAGTACAAGTGCTGTTCTTTGCATCCAGCACAAAGTGCTCCTACATATTATGGTTGTTAAACACAAAATAAAACAGCAGTCTGACTAGAAAACCTGATTTTTCTTTGGTTCAAACATGATGTTTTTTAGGAAGTCAAAGTCCTACCAGCTATCCATCGCAGCATGATATGCAGGCAGATATTTAATACACTTACGGGCTGTTGGCCCCACCTCCAGAGCGAAACTGGACATATGGAGCAAGTTGTAGGAGGAGCCTCACAGCCTCTGGCCACTCCCCCTCACTGGAGCGGAACTCACAGGAGGCGGAGTCACACTCCTCAAAGCTGAACTGATAGTATGAGTTGGAGTCCGAAAACACCACCCGCTGGTCCACTGGAAGAAGACACACACCAAAAAAAAAAAAGTGAGAAGAAACAGCCTCCTCTCGTGATGTGCAACAGAACTTAAGTTTTCCTCCTTTTTCTTTATCATTATCACTGTGACAATGTATGACTACTATAATAATATACCTATAATAATACCTGATGAACATACACTGTTTATAAAGGTAATTAAAGTGTAATCCAAGAGTCAGACACTATACTTTTCAGGGGCCACCATGCTTGCTAAATATATATTGTATAATAGATGATGAAAAGAAATACTGCAAAAATGCTTCAAGTTGTCCTTGTAAACAGTCATAAAGAAGCAATGATAAATTTGTTAGATCATGCTGATTACACCACATTCAAACAGCCATTCAAAAGGGGTCAAGTGTGTTTTAAATGTGTGTGAAAACCCTTCCCTAAAGATCATAGATGGGACAAGATTTGAATTCCCTGTATTTCTACTGGTGCACCTAAATGGGGGCCTAATCTGAAGAAATTCTGTAAATTTTATATTGGTGGTTTATGGCAGATACTTGTTACTTTTGGAGAAATAGTAAAAACATGGTGACTACAATAAAAACCTGTTTAAACTCTGTATCAGTTATGGTGGATTAGCCAGTCCAATGAACTGCAGCAGAGAGGGTGCTCAAAAGCAGGAAGCCTCAAGAGGATCAGGTTTCTCATTATTTAAAGAAACATTAACTGCCTTTGAAAATTAAAGCCTCTTTACTATGATCTGCCACCCTTAACATTCTTAGTGTAGTCAACAAAAATGTGCAAAAGTAAGTACAAGACAATACAATACAATATTATAAAATAACACATTCTGCTACATTTTCTTTATCAGTTGGCTTTATTGAATACAAAAATGTGAGTCATATCCAGACATACAGGTCAGTGATAGGAGGCTCAGTGTGTGTTAAAATGTGAGCTTTTAAACACGGTCTTTGGTAAATGATGAACGAGGATGTTTGGGATTATAAGTGGGGGCTTGGATACACTGAACAACAGTTTTACCTTGTGGAAATTTAAGCAAGTGAATGAAGCAGTGAATTATCTAGTGAACTGGTTCATTGTTTGTTTTTATACAGATGTGCAAATTGTTGTTGATATCGCTTGAAGGTTTAATGTAAATTTTGAGGCATAAGCAACCTCCAGGCATGTTAGGGTGTGTGTGTGTGGGTGTGTGATTGTGTTTTTACCAGACAGCAGGACTCCCAGCTCCAGCAGCACCTGCCAGACACGCACAGCAGTGGTCCGACAGCGCACGTACACACACTGCTCACACAGCCACTGCACCAGCTCCACGCCCACATAGCTACGTCTGTTAAAATACACACACATGCATTTTCAGCACACAAGTACAGCCACAGAGTGCTACAATACTTATGCACATACACACAGCTCTTCTCTTGGCACAAGGGTTGTCTTTTTTATCAATATCCATTGATTATTCATTAGTTCTCTGTAAGCCTTTTCCTCTGAAACACTGAATACTTTCCGTCTGCTCTCCCCCAGGATGAACTCCCTGTGTATGTGTGGGTGTGTGTTCTTGAGTGCAACGATGTGTAAGGGTATCTATTTATATTCACGTCCAGATGTTCACATGGCTTTTGCATGCATTTTGATGTACTGTATGTACAGTATGTTGCATGAGAGTGCATGTATATCCTGTCCATCGAGTGCTATTATGTCTGCGTCACACTTTTTATGTCCTACTGCGAAAACAACTTGACTGGCCAATCAGAACGGAGCTCAAACAGTGACTAGCGAGTCGGTGTATACGCTTCACCGGACACATCGATTCAGCCCTGCACACAAACAGACACCAACGCAGAGATAAGTGTACCGTATGATTCTGGCCAGGTGTATCTTGTCTTTAGCTGGGTATGGTCCATGAGAGAGGAAGGCATTCCTCACAGTGCGACCAGCACATGGAAAACTCTGGGAACAAGACTGACACATACAGAAAACCAAGTCAAAATAGATGTCATCAGGCATTTTAAATTCTGAACACTCATTATCAACATTATTTTGGATGTGACCAGTAGGACAGAGGAAAGCCAGAGTGTTGCTGTCATTGATCAGCTCAGAAGGACAGCTCAATTTGTTTTTCCCCTGAGGAATTAAAACATTGACTGTGACTATCGCACTCTGCAATAATCCTGCTATTGAAACTATGGTAAATATGACCATATTTCAATTAAGCTGCTTACATGGGCTGCTTGTTTTAAATTGGTATTTACATTTACATACTACAGAGCAGAGCTTGCTCAGTGCTTGAGGAGACTCCATTCACAGTAAGTTACAACATCAGAGACTCCCACAAGTGTAAACTTATCCACAGCTCTTATCCTTAATCTTAACTTTGCCTCCATGGCATGGTTTTGTAGCTATGAGGAAGCAGATTTAGCAAAGAACTGCACTTCATGAAGTCACTTTACCTTGTATAAAAAGAATGGTAGGACTTGTGTTTGATAAATGGTTCCATGTATTGCAACATTAAAGGAACCTTGTAAATTTTTGAACACTCATGTATGGTTATGGAGTAACGTTTCAAAGAGTGTGTCTCCATTTTGTTTGTCATCTTGTGAACATGCATTAGGATGCACATACAAAAGCACAGAGCTGACACATTACACATTGCTTTTCACATAAGGCTGTTGGCTGGTAGAAATATTAAAGTAAACAATACAGGTCTTTCAAAATATTTAAACTATCAGCTTGCAGATCTTTCATGAAGGAAATGCATTCAACACTTTCATTTTCTCTTAAGAATATACATACTTTATTTAGGTGATAAATATTGAATGTTTATTTGTTTGTTTGTTTGTTTTACAGCAAAACTCAAGGTACGTTTAAGGTAAGCTAAGAAGATGGCGAATCATCGCCTTAATCTGAATATTGCATTCTAGGTGTGCTGCTGTTCTTGTCAGGGAGTGTCTTGGCCTCCAATCAGAATTAGGAATCATTAGGGTTTGGTGATATAGCAATCTTCAATAGGAATAGTCACAAAAATGTACACCAGTAATAACAATAAGCTTTGGATGTTTTCCCTGACCAAGTTCAGTCAACTCCCAGAGTTAGGAGATTTAAACCGGCAAAGACCAAGCTTGATGATCCTTTTTTAAAACATTTCCTTGCTTACATGTAGGTGTTTGAAGGCAAGTATCAAACAGCGTCATTCTGCTCTGTGTACAACATCAATGCTGGGTTCCAGTGAGGCATGGTATAAAAATAAATGTAGTTCAATACAAACAATACAAAAATTCAACAGTGCTGAGGAACAAAAAAAATCCATGTAGAAAAAAAGACCTTTTGGCACAGAGGTAACAGCAGTACACATAAACAACAAGCATTTAAGCTACAGATGTTGACTTCTAGACTTAAAGTTTAGAGATTTTTAAGTTTGTGGATGCATGTGTGTGTGTGTGTGAAACTAGCTTTAAAAAAAAGCAATAGGTAACATTTTCAACTGATGTCATCTGTTTGAGGCAAACCAAACACTTTTTTGCTTCATTGCAAAACCAAAGAAATGACATCACCTGTGTGTATCTGTGTGTGTGAGTATTCCCTTACCTTGTGTACTGTAGGTCCAGTGCTCGGTCCGGGTATAGTGTCAGGTGATTGCTGTTGACACAAAATACACAGAAGCCGTCAGAGCCAACACACACATGCAAACACACACATGCACACACACACAAACACACATACACACAGTAAATACACTGAACAAACAGGACCGTGACATAAGATTTACCATTACCAAAACATTAGTCAGGTTTTGTTTTATTCAATACATATACACACACTTTCTGATGACATTTAGTGCTTCAATGTACAATGACACACAAAGAACGTAGCCATTTATTTTACTTGAAAAGAGTCTGATGATTATGTGACCTGAATAGTTTAACAGTGACACACATTCACTCAAGCTCTCCTCAATATGAAACCAGTACAAGACTAAAGAGTAAAAAGACATTTATTGGTTCAATTCCTCAAGAGTAAAATGCAACTGTCAGTCCAACTTTGCCCCATTATAAATGGCTCCATGGTTATTAACATCATGTTGTTGTGTATGCCCTGGGCGTATCCACTCTTCCTCTACTTCCTCCATCAGGAAATAAACTCTTAATCTTTATGGATTATTATGGTGCTAGAGGAGCTAGAAGGCAACATTGACACTGTGGTGAAACAGTGGTCATAAAACAGATTAAAAACTAACTGTAAGTGTTAGATCAAGTAGGGCGGAAACAGCACTTCATGCAGCCATCTGTTTTTGTTTCTCACTGCAGCGCAATACATTGTAATGTAATTCAATAACACCTCGTCTTGGCTTCTCTGCTGTTAAGTTTAAAGCTTGCTTTAAATTTTTCACAGCTCCATGAACATATTCAGAAAATAATTATTAAATATATATATATATATATGTATATTTTATTGCTCATATATGGCAAACATTCAAATAATTTTTTAGACACATTCCATGACACTTTTAGATATGATTATTGAGGGGGTTTAATATATTACTTTCCAGCCACACAGTGACCCATTTACAGTGTCTATAAAAGTAGTAATCTCCCTCTCTCACATTTTACTGTTTTACAACATTGAATCAAACACTCTTTATGACACTGATCAACAAAGACTTATTGATATCAAAGTAAAAAAAAACTACCTAAACATATCTAAAGTATGTGATACAATATTTGTTCCCTTTACAAACATGCCTAAAATTATCACCGGTGCAGCCAAGAGTTTTCCTTTGAATTGATATCACGTGTGTGTAATCAAGGTGTGACTAGTGACTGTAGGTTAAATACACTTGTGTCTGTAGGGTCCAATAACTGGCCTCTTGACTAAAACTAAATATCCAAGACAAAGGAAATAAGACCTTTGTCACAGCAGCCTTATCAGTAGAAGTAAGGGCACTGAGGTGTTACTCATTACAATAGATATAGCTCTCCTCTATTCAACTGCCCTTGTTAGCTATGACAGTAATCCAGCATTCACAACACCAGGACCCTAAAGCTAAAGCAGCTAAATGGTATTCATACATTTTTTATGTCATTAATTACACCTGTGCTATTGCTATGGTGACATGTCAGTATGTTATTTCTATTGTCTTTGCCTGTTACAAACAAATCTGTGAAAGAGTCACTGGAAAGTATCAATCGGTGGTATGTAAGGATACCAGAAACATTTCAAGCCACTGAAAAGAAAATATGGTACAGCTAAGAACAACAAAACGATTCTAATAAAGAGAAAAAAGTTTTTATGGTCTAATGAGAGAAAAGGCCTGCTCACAAAATGCTCGGTCATGTCAGTGTGATGAAGATGAGATGTCTTCCTGAATGAGGCTTAAAACACCTCCAAGATAGATCTTTAAAAAAGTAAAAGTACTAAATAATCCTATATAAATACTTGCTGCTGACTTTGGAGAAGGCCTATTTCTTTAGAATAAGAACAAAACCGAGCCAAAAAGGGTTTTAAAGCAACACTGTCAAAGTCCTGTGAGAGCCAAGGCAAGTGGCCAATTTAATGCAGGACCTTAAATTTGCTCTCCTTGCAGGCTGACCAGGCTTCAGCAGTTTTGCTAAGAATGGGAAAAATGTTGAGTCCTGTGCTATCCACGCAGACTCAAAAACTGTAATTTCTGCCAAAGGAGACTTACAGAGATTTGTTTTCAAGAGTATTTTTTTCAGTTGATCAGCGCCAAAAAACCTAACATGCAAAAGTCCAAGAGGGTGGATTTATTTTGTAGATTTTATAAACACTAATTCTACTGCATTTGCATTTCTATTCAGTCCTGGAACAAAACAGGCTCTTTAACAGTGGATATACATGAGAAAATATCCAATACTGCTATGTGCTCTGAAATCCCTAATAAAAATGCAAACTGTAGAATTGTATTAGGATGACGATCACGCCGCCAGCGTTCGTTACAGACAGACAGATCGGAGCCTTCTGCAATAGGAGTGTAACTGGTCTGTGAGCACAGTCAGTAAAGCAGGATCACTGATAGAGTTGTGGGTTTGATTCACTCTGGAAACCCTCAAAGAAAACTGAGTCTGTGGCAATCGCTGCTGCCCTTCCCTGCTAACTGGCCGATATTATCAAATCCACCAGATGATGAGAAATGAGTTAGTATACATAGAGGAGAAAAAAAGAGGTGGGCTGAACAAATCACAACAGTCTATGCTCATATGACTGGGGATGTGAGAATGACAGATGCATAGGAAGAAAGATGAGGTGTTGAGAGAGATCATTTTAATCGTAATAGAGAAAGGAGACAAATTGAGCAAGACAGAGAGAGAGGGAAAGAAGTGCATGGCTGTGGTTTTTTGAGTTGCAAGAAAATGAAACAGTAAGATGATTAGAGAGATGTAGAGCAGTGTGTGTGATCTTCATTAGAACAATGATACTATCTATGATGTCTCAGAAAAAGTACACAGAGTGAGTCCAAACTTACACCAAATATTATCTAAAGCAAGTATAGGCAGGACAGCTCACCTGCTCTTACTTATTAAAGAAGTAGTTTGACATTTTGGGGAATGCCCATATTTGCTGCTGGTTTACCCTTTCTGTATATTTACCGTACAGATGTAAGAGTGGTATTGATTTATCACTCAGCAAGACACAGAATAATTGTATTTCATTAAGAGTGGAACTCTCCCTTTAAGACTATTGCACACTTATCTCTGTGTTCTCTGTGATCACCTATACTTTACTTTTTTGAGTCTAACTTACAGTCGAGCTGCTCCCATTTAACATACTTGTTTGTATCTACTGTCAGTCAGCTAAAAAAAGAAGCATACTATTAATTTTAACGCAGCTCTTAAAAGCTACCTGATAGTCAACTGTACAGAAATCACTATGTGAACTGGACTGAGCTTTCAATCAAACACTTACTTGATAAGCAGATCAACAGAAAATTAAGTCACGACAATTCTAATAATCATGTCAACAATGAAGTCATTTATCAACCTTAAATACACATCTTCTTGTTTCAGATTCTCAACTGTAAGGGTTTACTGTCTACCTTCGTGCTATGTGACATTAAATTAAATAGCATTCGGTTCTGAATTGTCAGTCAGATAAAACAAGGGATGTGAAGACGTCATCTTGCCTTTCAGGAAATTCCATTAGGCATCCAATATTATTGCAGGGTCAGGGCAATGGTTGATGCCATTTTCCATCACTCACAGCGGACAGTCATTGATCACAGAGGCCTCTACCAACATAATATTGTGATTTAAAAAATTGTACCCTGCTAACTACATACCACCACACATTACTGACCCTACAATTCATTGTTTAAATTGTAAAATTGAGGTAAGTTAACTGACAAAAAAAAAAGATCAGTTGCATAATCACAAGCCGTTGCAAACTTACTGTTATACTAAAATGAAAGATAACAGAAAAAAACTTGACATGACAGAAAGTTCAAAAAGCACAGTTTTCACATTCAAAACTTAAGATAGGGCTGGAGATTTACCCATATTGGAAAACATTTTCAAAAGAGCTTAGTTTTTGGCTGTGAAAAAGGCCAGCTCAGTGCAGACGTCCCCTGAGATAACAGTAAAGATGAGAGCTCCTTTTTTTTTAAGGTCTGTGAAGATGTGCAGTGTTTGGACTGGGGGTTAAGTAGAGCACACCAGCCATCCAAGCACAGACTAAATAAATTGTTTCTGACTCTGTCTCGTTCCCTCTTTCTCTCTTTTGTCTTGGTTCCTCTATCTTATCTCTCCATCTCTTTGTCTCCCTGTCTGGTGAATACAGATCTCTCGAGAGGTCTTTGTTTCCTCACCATTATCTCTTCTCACAAACACATTCAAGAGACACACACCAGCACTAGAGGAGGTGTTTCATTCATACTGTATCGCACAGCAGAAATGTCTACTGGCCATGTTCCTGTAAAGTCTTCTTTGTCTGTGCCTCAGTTTCCCACAAACACACACTCCTCCGTCACAGGGTTTACAGTACATAGCCATCTGTACACCGGAGGCCAAAAGAGAGTGACAGAACAAGAGATGAGAAGAGGAGGGAAGATGAATGAGGAGGAATGAGAGCTATAAAGAGAGAGCACATGCTGACACGCTTATCTGTGTGATGACTTCAAAGTGTGTATACAGAGAGAGAGAGAGGGAGGGAGGGAGCAGTAGAGAGCGAGGTCATTATCTGCAAGAAATGGATTACTCTCAGATTAGATTGCTGAGCACAGTGAAGAGCTATAGTAGGGTGTGCTTGGCAGGCCCCCTCACACACATACGCACTAAGCTCCTGTCGACTCCTCGACGGATCCGTCATACAAGGAAGTTGAAATGGAGACATCAAAGTCGCGACAGCTCAATGAACACACACATACACACACAGACACACACTAACACACTAACAAACAAAACACACACAAAGTAAAAATAGCTAAGAAAGCCACCAGGTTACGCCTAGTACACATGACCTTTGGCTTAATGACCATGGTGAATATCTTTTGATAACAGACCAGTTCTAGGTGTTATCCATCAATGAAACATAAATCAGCAACAGTTTTGATTAATTAACCATTTATGTCATTTTTCAAGCACAAATCACAACTACAAAAAAAAATCCTACTTTTAGCTTTTCAAATGTGAATATTTTCTTCTTTCCTTTTATTGTAGTGAACCAGATATGTGTAGTTTTAATGTTCACTAAAGATTAAGAAAATTGTGATTAATATTTTCACATTCCTACATGTTATAGATCAAACCATTATTTCATTAATCAAGAGAATAATCTGCAGATTAACTGTTTGGGTTTGGGTACTGTAATTTTATTTGCATAAATTCAGAGATTTGTTGGCTTGTATGTTTGACGTCTGTATATTTTTCTGTTTCTTCTGTCTTTCATGTGTTATCAGCGTTTTCAAATTCTGCATTATTGTGCAAATTTCCTTTCTTCTAAGTAAATTGTATTCCTGCCTCAAAATTGCATATTTAAGTTGTCAATAAAAATGCAAGTAGTATGGGCATACCTCTCACTATGCTAATCCTTTCAATATAGTGTTCTGGTGAGAGTATGTGATGAGTGTGTGTTGAGTCTCTCTCTCCACCCCTCACTTGCCCTTTCATCTTTCTAATCTCAATGTATAATGCAGTTGAAATATTGCTGGCAGACATAAAAACACATCACAAACCACTGTTTTGCTGCTTTATAAAGCAGAAATGAGATCATCTTCTCCTCTAAGACATAGATAATAAAGTCTTACATTATGACTTGGATAATCTTATTTTACAGCATAAATTATGTCTTTGAGCAACACTCTGTAAAGTAAATTTATATACAGTGCGTGTGGGTTTAAGTTTCCTAAGACTGGGTTTGTCTTCAGATTTTAATCCGTAGAAAGGTTTGACTTCACAACTAAAGTTCAAATTGATTTTATTTTTATTATACACATCCGAATGTCTAATTTAAGAGATTAAAATCTGGAAAAGCGTGGAGGCAGAAATATAATTTATTCACTTTATTCATTCAGGTTATTAAAAACAAAGAAAGACATATGAGCTGCAACCCCAAAAACATTCTCTTTGAAAACTACACTTGAGCACACTTTCACCATCTCTACCTTCAATATCCATCATCCTTTGCTTGCATTGAGACTGCTTAAACATTAAATAGCAATTGCAATGATGCATGAGCACATATAAGACATGCACATTAATCAGACAACCACTATGTGTGTTATGTTTAACATTTGTTTGGAGGTTTCTTGTGGTTTCAATGTTCTATTTATCTGTTTTTTGAGTAAAGGAACCGGTCACAAATCTGTAAAATGACAAATTAAGTCCCTACATGTTCACCTCTGCAATAACCATTACCACACAGTCTATATTATATTACATTACTGGCCATTAAGAAACAGAGTGTTGTAGTCAAGAAAGCCTTATTACTCATTAAGTGATGTTTAATCTCCCAAGCTGCCCTTCACATTCTTGATTCTTCCTCTGATGTCAGCAACCAAATCCAATGAAAAATAGTGCACAGTTAGTATCACTTTCCTCCCCAGTGGGTTTGCACATGCATATTTCTCTATGACAACATAAAACTGATTTGAAGTGATTCTTGTGGCTCTCAAATCTGATACCTGATCTGTGATCAACTCTTTGGAGGAGGGGTAAAAAAAAATTTTTTTTTTTTTAAAAAAAGCTAGATTTTTCAAGTAAACTTCTACATGTGTGGCTCCAGCATATAGCACTGTGTCAAGTGTAAAGAAAGTCAAAAAGTCAACAAACTTTTCCTTTAAGTAAGTCCCTCTGATCCTGTCGTATAATAGCTATTCAAGGATTAATAATTGAATTCCAGAGCAAGTCAAAACAGAGAGTAATGTAAGACAGGATTGACAAAGGTGAGGCTGCTGCAGGCTGGAGCCAAAGGCTGCAGACGGCTCTTGTATTTGATGACAACATTTGTTGCATTTCTTGACAGCTTGCACTTTTACAGGGCCCCAAATGTGAGATACAAAAGAATAAAAAAGGAACAAAAAAGAAAATGTCGTATTGTATTCTACATGAATCAACCAAAATAAACATAAAAGGTGTGCAGAGGTGTCCACCTGTTGGAGATGCTGTGATTTGAGATCAAGTCACTGTTTTGTTTGTAGTGTTCAAAAAATTTTGAGTGTGATTGTAGTGCTGTGCGAACTACAGCAGTTCCTCTCTCACATCTGTTTTGGAGAATGTATATGCACATATACAGACAAGTATGAGTCAGTTGCAATGTGTATGCACCAGGTGAAGCATAGCCAACTGCCAGTGTCTAGAGAGAACCAGTCTGCACAGAACGGCCATACCTTTACACTACTTACCCACGCCTCATCACACTCACCCACACACACTAAGTTAGACGAAGACAGGGGGAGGAAAACCTCACCATTTTTTTCTTTATCTATTCTGTATTCACCCTCATTTCTTTCCTCAGCTCAAGCAAAGGCACTGAACAATAACACAAAGGTGACGTGGTGCATGCTACTGTTTTGTATTTGGAAAATAGTCTGCTATTGAAATAATCCAGTCCTCTGTGTATTTATTATGGTTTTTCATTATAACATTTGTCTGTACTGGATTCTCTTCTGAAATTTATTATAGAATAATCTGTTATCACTTGAGAATTTAATCAAATTCATTTTGAAAGGCACACTGAGCAAAAAATGTGAGTCCTTTAAACATCACTTTAAATAACATGATGTAACATGACATAACCTGTTTATCTTCTCGGTCAAAAGTGGCTTTGCAACAAATGTTGCGTATCTTTATCACATTTGGCACCAGTGGGACTAGAAGCATCTGAATCCCAAAGAGGGAATAAGACACGTTTTCTCCTGGCTGCCACTTAGGATGAAGATGAGCGAAGCTGACACTCTGAGCAGATATTTGGCTTGTCAGGTGTGTTCGTTCCACATCAGGGCACAGCAGTCACACACATTTACATGTACTGCTCAGTAGACCGATAATCACAAAACAGAGCCGGTGGATCCATGAGATGAATTTTAGATGGCTGATCTATAATTTTGCCCCATTTGGACCGAGGGGGGTTACACTGTAACTATTTGAGAGATTTAAGGTTTTTTGTACAGAATAGAGCTAAAACAAACAGTCAAATGACTGACTAGTCAATTAACAGAAAATTAATCAATTAAGTCATTTAATTAAAAAAAAAATGTCAGTCATTATTTGCTGTTTCAAGCCTCTCCTATGTGAGTGTCTGCTGGTGTTCTATGGTTTAAATCATCTTAAAATGATTATCATTGAGTTGAACATAGATGAAAAACCATGGCATTAGAAGACAGCACCTTTCAGAGCTTGTGACGGGCATTTTGACCGTTCTCACGTTTTATAGTCTAAAGACTTAATCTGTGAATTTGACAAAGCATTGACAGACTTCTTAGTAATTAAAATGAGTATTTGTTGTGTTCACGTATGCATATAGATTTACAAATGTGTGTGTTTCCTCTACGTAGGTGTGTGTGTGTGTGTGTGTGTGTGTGTGTGTGTGTGTGTAGTGGATCTGTTGGGGGGGGGTAGTGTTGCCTTGACTACCGTAGTGTGAAGGCATGATGTCCAACAGCTATTTGTGATTATGGATGTAACAAACACACACAAACACGCACACACAAACATACACTGCCTCTGCGTCAGTAACCTAGCCTAATGCTTGTAACAAATGAAAACACCTGAGTCGTGACGGGGTTACGAAACAGCCCCACGGCACACAGCCGTGTCGGTAAAACTGACGGTTAAAAAAGATAAAACCGACTGCCGTTGCTAACGTTCATTAAACATAAAACAAGGAAGGACAAACAGTCAGCCAGCGGTCGCTTTGAAATACTCACGCTCTTCTTCCGCAGGTGCAGCCCGTGCTTGAGTAGCCCTGGCAGATCCCGGATTTTGTGTTTGAGCTGAGCCTGGTCCCGTGCGCTCCGGTTCCATCGCAAGCCCGCGAGCAAGCCGTCCTCTGCGGGCTCGGAGTCCTCCATGGTTCCCTTTCCTTCTCCTGTCTGTCCTCGAGCTCCGGATTTTTTTTTTTATTTTTTTTATTTTTTTTTTTTTACTGTATCCTCACGAGACGCACCGCCGCCCGCGCTCGTTCGCCATTTCCCCCCGCCTCGCGCTCACACTCGGCGACCTGCATCTGCAATCAAACCGCGCGCAGCGACCTACTGAATGTATTCCGCAGCACGCGACGCTGCTGCTCCACCCAATGGCTCGCGCGTCCTTCTCCTCAGTACTTACTAGGTTGAATTGTAGATGTGTGTTTGAGGGGGGGTGTCACAGGTGCATGGAGAAATTGCATCACTTCCACCTTTCATACGTTAACCAGTCGGACAAAGGAAAAGAGTGGAAGAGGTTTAAGAAACATTACATCTGAACCATTCAAGTGGTGCAGTTAACATTTCACTGTCATTTTAGTGTTTATTTATATTTTGCGCTCTAATTTTATTTCGATAGTCTACTAAAGACAATAGTCTGTGAGGGTGCGCGTGAGTTAGGGCTACGTCATCACACTACCTGGCTCAAATTTCCATAGGTAAACAAGCAGCAGCCACAGAGGCGTATGTTTCTGTGAGAGTGTGTATATGTGGGACATGGCAAAACCTAGTTTTCAGGTTTGGAGCTGTCTTTTGTCCTGAACGGAAGACAATGCGTTCCAGTTTTACCTGAGGCAGAAGGCAGGTGAGCTGAAACATGAGAGGCTCTCAGCCCTCAAAAACGCTGTGGGTTGTTGAAGATGAGACACCTTGTCTCTCGTGTGGTTTCCCACTTTATAAATTTTCATAATGCCAAAAGTCGTCAACAGACAGTACTTTTTTAACTCTTTTCTTCTCCTTTGTTCGGGGCTGCACGTTTGCATATTATGCTGCAGGCCTGCTGGTGGTTTAAATAGCCCTCTAGTGCGCCTCCTGTGTATTAACTTCAGCTGGATGGAAGAATTAGCGGGGCTAATGTATCAGCACGTATGTTTTGCACCTGGTGCTCAAGAGGGAGCAGTGAGTTGGAGAGTGATTATATCAAAGAAGAAGTGTGCTCTCTTGGTTCTCATTTTGAAACCTATTCCTCCACTGAAGTCTTAATTAATAAAAAAGTAGTGCACTTGCATCAGTATTCAAGGTGCAGCCTGTGCATTATGATCCAGGACCAAGAAGCTAACCCTTACCCCAACTGTTCAGCATGAATATTAAAACTACTACTTTTAACATGAATGTGACTGCCATAAATACCACTCTCCCACCTTGTGTGTTACCTAACAGTTTTGTATGTCCGTGCATCTGTGTGCATTAGCCTGTGCTTGTGTACGGGTCGAACCAGGGGGAACTAAACCCCCCATTTTCATAATGATTCGCAGACTCTGTCATTATGCTTGTCCAGCAGAGAGCACTAATGAGTTTCTAAAGTAAAGTGCTCCACTCACAGCTTACTCATAAATTCCCAAAATGAATGGGATCAACGTCAATAGAGTTTGTTAATATTAGAAAACAAAATCCAGATATCGACTGGGCTGTATGAACAATATAATTCAGGGTAAAATTAAAAATGTTTTTTCCGCATTTACAAAATTTCAGCTACTGTTGATAATACTTGAACAGAAAATATGTGTTTATATTTTTATTCTGTCATAAAAAACAAGCAAGAAAATATCCTTAGATTGGACACTTTGAAAATGAGTAAAGAAAAAAAAAGTCAGACCTTTTTTTTCAAAATAAATATGATAAAAATCAAATTGAATTTAAAATCAAATGGTGAAGTGGGTGTTTTTTCCTTGCATTATAACAAGTAGCTCCTAATCTACAGAATTTTACTTTATGGCTTGACTAAGGAGTCAACAAGCTTGGAAAATTCTGGAAACAAGCGAGTCAACAAGCTTGGAAAATTCTTTACTTGGCAAATAAGTGCAGTAAATTTGGTTAAAGATTTCAGCAGAATATGATCTGAATGACAATTAATTTGAATTCAGCAGATCCAAGTAGGTCTGAGCATGATACTCCAGAGGACATAAATCTGAGCAGAGTTCAGTTTGAGTGCAGCGGGTTCAGTTGTATAACTCAGATGTCGAGTCCGCTTTGCTGATAGGACTTGTAATCTGGGATAATTGGCCCCCTTTCAGGGACTCAGATTATACCAACACCGTCGCTGTCAGAAGTAATGGGCCAGCACACTCATACACACTGTATAGCTGCTGAATGAGACATGCAAAAACACACACACGTGAAGGAAGAACTCTTGATTTTTCTCAAGAACAAAAAGAAGCTGTGACATTTTATTCATTGTCATGTTAAACCCAACTTTTGTGCTGAATACAGACTCAAAGGGGGCAATGAACAGCGATGTGCTCTATGACACTCAAGACAAACACACAGTCATGACTTATTTATCCTCCTTTGCTCTCTATAATTGGGTAGTGTCAGTGTCACTTTTTCTTTGGCAAGGCTGACATTTAACACTAACAAAATCTTCAAGCCCATACAGGCTTAAAATAAAGATGCAGCTTGTTTCACACCCCATTGACTCTGATATATTTTTCAGGCTGAGGTGTCAGATTCAAATGACTGCTTATAGTAAAAACTGATTTGCGTGAGGGTGATACAATGCTTGCTGTTTAAACAAGAAAAACACTTCCCTGAACTTCAGTTCTTAGATTAAATGGGGTCAAATCAAATAGACATAGAAAATCATGTTAGTAACAACAGATTTATTTGTTATTGGCTACAGAAACAAATGATCAAAAATAGGAACTTAAAGGTGGCGAAGAAAAAATGTACAACCTGCTTGAACACTGCAGACATATCAACTTACTGTCTATTTGTTTTAAAATCTGTCATGTAGTAAAAGGAAGAGAATGCAGCAGTGAACGGGGGGGGGATTAACATTATTGAATATTTCTTAAGAACTTAAATATTCATGAGTAAAGCAGTGGCAATCACAATCAAAGTTTAAATCAGCCTCCAAATCATTAAATTATTTTCAGTGTTATTAAAAAGAAGCAAATTTGATTAACACTGACTGTGTGGGTGTTGTTTATACGGATTTGAATGACAGTGCATGCAACATGAAAAAAAAATTCTGATTAGTCGATGGAAATGACATCATCTCCGCCCACTTCAAACCAGTAAGAAAAGTACATGCATAAACAGAAACAGAACAGAAATCTCTCATGTGAAACAACCAAAACTGGTCTAGCATTGGCAGGAAACAGTGTGATTGTGCCCCCAGCACTCATTAGTAAGAAGCTGGTTAGGAAAAACTGGTTTCTTTATTATCGAGGTCAAATATCGTTCAATATTGCTTTAACTCAAGATTTTACACTGTTGCCTTTGCAGACTCCATGTGCTCTGTGGAGAACTTGACCTGCTGCATATGTAGGGAAACAAAATGTCAAAAAGTAGCCTTGACGTCTGTTCTCCTGTGGAAAACGCAAAGGATTGTACTTTATGGAAACATTTGTGTTTTTAATTTACTCAGCATCCGGAAAAAACCTTCTGTCCTGCCTCATATGTGCCATTAACTGCCCAACTGCTAAAGGAAAGCTAAACACATCAACTTTTTTCACATCATTTTAGATATTTGCCTTCTGCCAAAGGAGAAGCCATCAACTGCACTCAGCTTTAAGGAAGAGATAGTACTGTTACTGCCAGAGATGACACCAAAGATTTTACACACAAAATAAACACGGCAATTGGGCAATTTTATATAATTCCTGTAAAATAGCGTCATCCAGTTGCTATGTATTTCATTTGACAAGATTGACGAGAAGTATGATCATCAGCATACTCTTTCCCAAGACATTAATTTTCATAAGAATTCAGTTTGGGGTTAGTGTTCAGAAGGTGATTAGTAACTTCAATATCTCTACAGTAATTCTGAAAAAGCAGCAAGATTTGTATTTAGACTCAACGCTCTGGCAGCCGCCTGCAAGTGAAATACCAAAATAAGGGAAATACTCTGTGTTTGCTGAATTGCTGAAGAGGCAAAAGAAGAGAAGGGGACTTTGGGCTTTCTTGTGCCGAGTCTGGAGGATGATGAAATATGCTGCTCTGCAGTCCCTGGGGACCACTGAGACCAGCCGCTGACACACACACACACACACACAAATACTCACACATACAGGCACATACCGTCACATATGCACGCACAGCAAAATCAAATAAACCTGATCGTACAGCATTTGAATGAATGAGCCCCAGTGCAAATACAGTAATATACCGTACATCAGGGTTACATGATATTGCACAGGGGGAAGAATGGATTGTAGGGGGGGAGGGGAGATGGAGTAAAGGAGGAGATGGGGGGAAAAAAGCGAGAGGGACAAGGAGGCCAAAGCAGGGAGAGTGAGATAGTAAACCAATTACCATAGGACTGGGGTAAGCCTTTCATCCCAAAACTGTCTCCACAGAAGCAAATATATACACTTCTATCTCTCCTGCATATAAATACGGCATCCGCGCACCCATGGTCAGACATCTCTCTTTATCACTCACTCACACACATATTCAGAGCTCTCTTCAAACAAATGCACTCCTGATTAAATATTGAGGAGTGCCTGTGGCGAACTGAGCGGAGATACAATTCCTCCCGTCTCTTATGGAGCTCCCCTTCTGTGGAAGAAGGAGGAAGAAGTGCCGAAGGAAGGGAGAGAAAAGAGGCGAGAACACTGAGGCCTGAGAAATTGGCACAAAGGAAAAGAGACGATGAAGAGCAGCGAAGAGAGTGAAAGATGGGAAAGAAATGAGAAACTAGCGAGGCAGTGATGAAAAGACAGAAAAGGTGAAACCGGGAGCATAATCAGACGGGGAAGAAAAGTGAGGACTGACATATTAAAATGAACTAAAACTATATGACAGATAAGGTCATGTTTAAAAGAACAGACTCAAGGCTCACACCATGAAAGAGCTGATACTGCTCTCTGCAACTAGTCTGCACTGACCTTTAGTGCATGGCAGATGTTATAAAAATCCTTTTTTAGCTGGCTAGCTAGTTGTACCACCATATATTGAAATGCTTTAATACATTATTGGATACAAGGTTCACTGTGGAGGAAAACTGGTAACTTTGCCATCACGTGACTTCAAGATTGAGCAAAAACTTTAATTTGTCTAATATTCTAGTTTATGACCAAATAGCTTAATCTTTAATTACATGACCTTATGTGTACTAAATGCTTAGTATTATACTAGTTTTATCAGAGGTTAGGGTTAGGATTAGGATTAGACTTGCACTATGCAATCTATGATATAGGACCCCAAAACTGCTCTGTCCAAACATGTGTAGCAGAGACTTTTATTACACTCCAGGGTGACACTGATCCATGCTGAGACACTTAAAGAGCCATTAGATGATAAATACTTCACATAAGCCCACTCCACAGTAATTCATACATGAAATCAGGACTGAATACTCGGACTCATTTGTACATACTTCCATATTCACACAGGTCCTCAAGCAATTTCTGTTCAGTGTGAGGGTCATACATTATTGCTATGATGTGATGGGCAAAGTGCAGAGGAGTCCTTTCCATACTGCTGCTTCAGGATGTAAAAAAAGGGATTGATGGCGTCTCTCATCACAGATGCAGCATGATTGCCATCTAGCAGTGACCATGGTGAACTGCAGACTGAACTGATGTTCACTGTGACAGTCTTTATTCCGGCCTCTTCGACCATCACGTTGTTTTGTGCAAACCTTGAATGCTCTAGTGATTTCAAAAGCATTTGACCAGGGGTGCCAGCTTTGAGCAATTCAGGATTTTTAAGATCAGACAGTGTAGTGTACAAAAAAACACCCAGGGGCAGGTGGGAGCAGGGAGCTTAGAGTAAAGCCAGTGCTCTCATACTGCACTCAGAGTCTTTTATCTGAAAAAGTATCTCAAAAGGTTCCCAGTGAACACAGAAAACAAAAAAACACTGTTTTCCTCCTGAGGGAAACTTATATAGAACACTTTCAGTCAGAGAAAGGTGTTCGTGCCTGTACGCTACACTAAAATATTTTCTAATTATAACACAACTTAGTTACATTTTTTGTGGTCCAGATCACTTTTTTTTATAATATAATTAATCTTAATTTGTTCACTCTTGAAAATGAAAAGTGAGCCATACATCTACTCATTTCTTTATTTCAAGATGGGACAATATTAAAATTCCAGTTCATTACATTGCCTAGTTTCCTAATTGTGACTCCAGTATGCTAAAAAAGACAAAGCTATGATCAAAATTAACCAAAAAAGAAGACTAATTAATAAATATTTCAATTGATAAGCAGGGAAACTTGTTGCTTTTATTATCAAGGTAATTATAGTCCATCAGTCAGATAGTCATGCTATTATATCAGCTACTTCTCAGGGCTCTACCTGTATCAAATAATCTCTATATCTGGTGATGTGTAATGAGCAAACCTGAATAACCAATGACCCTGAGGAGACCTAAAAGTCCCTGGTTGACTGCATATCAATTGGTTTTGGTAGTGCATGCAAATTTGTTGGGGAATTTGCCCTGCTGAAGAACAAAAAAGCAAATGTGGGTCCCACATTATTAGGCAATTCTGTAACTCTGTCTACATAAATACATAAACCTCAGAATTAATTGTCTTGTAGTGGAGCCAGTGAAGGAGTTTTAGTTTCACTGTAATTAATGGGAACTCACAGTGATGCATATTTGGACGTTGCAGGCGATGTTGCAAATCAATGAGTGGGGCTGCTTTATGATAATAATGGAATTTCAGGATTTTTTGTAGCAATGTGGTGAAGTACGGTGATTTGTCAAGTTTTGTCAGATTTGCTGCATTAGCCAAACAGAGACATTCCCATCTAGTTATTACTATAAATGGTTTCTAATCTGCATTTCTTAACACCATACAGTATTATGATGCACTGTTTATTGATATTGTTTGATAAATTGCATAAGCATTCTTATTTAATTTGATTAAACCCCACACAGTAATCTTTTTGATAGTATTTTGTGTATATTATTTGGAGGGATAATTTCACAAACATTTAATGAAATGTGTTTGCTGGATATTTCGTGTCTCTTTTGTGACATGTAAAACAAATACAGATCAATGATGGCGCGAAACTGGATGTATAAAAATCATACACATAGCTGCCTTTTTTTGGACAAAAATTATTTTAAAAAATGTTGCAAATATTTAAAATCAAGATAAGTTGATGCTTAGCTTGTGAAGACAAGAAGCCACTGCCACACATCCGTTTTGACAGTGGTTAGATGAGTGTTCATAGTAAAACCAGCACAAGAAGAAAAAAGCTGAGTTTCTTTGAATTTTAGTATCATTGATAGTGAAAGAATAAAAAGAGGATCTGACTAATAAAGACACGAGATTTTTCTGGTTCAGAGTGGAATTAAGATTCACTTGTCACTCAGGAGGTTTGAAGGTTTTTGGGAAAAAATAAGTGGGATGTTTGGTGGATCCCACACATTTGTTTTGGCAGTCTTTAGGAAACAGGCATACAATAGCAAATAGCATATTAGCTTTAGCATAACTTATGCAAAATAAACAGGTAAATGTTTATGTATATGCACACCCAAGAGGGAGGCTGGAGAGTTAAAACCACAAAAAGCATTAATTGTGACCAATCAGATCCCTCCCATTCTTAGTATTCAGAATTTCAGTGGAAGCATGAAGGAAACAAAAAGAAGAACTGTTAAGCAAGAGGAAACCTGCTAACGATGGACAGCTCCAAATATGCTGAATAATGTTTCAAGAATAAACTTCTTTCCCAGTCATATTTAAAGGAGGTAAAACCAGTTCACTGATATGTGAGATGTAAAGTTCTAATGTTTTAACTCATATTAGTCATATCAGTCATAATGCCCCGTCACTGTAGTGATGGGAGTGTCCCTGCATGCAGTTACCTGCCTTTTTGAGGAGATTATGCCAACTTTTTCTCTCAAAGCAACTCAGAAAATGTGAGAAGGGGAAAATAAAGTAAGCTTCTGAACAGATATGACTTGTCATGTTTCACCAAGCCTATCATCTCTTAACTGCAAATGGCAGGGAGAGTGGCACTCTCACCGCTTACTGTGGAGTTCCTCAAAATGCTGTATGAAGTGTATTCTTTCAACAATTTGTTACAAAACTTTAGGTGTGGTGTGCTGAATAATATTCAACATAAATGTTTCTCAATAGACATTTATAACCAGTTTGCTTTCAAGAATATCTTGTGTCAGCTGTCAAGAGATCAAAATAAATCAAAGATATGGGAACTCTCTGTGGTTTGTAATGATAAGATGATAACTCTCGTGCCAACAGCATTAGTTTTCGCACCCCTCTGATCCGAATGCAACCATGAGTTCAATGTAAATCTTATATCATTTCATGTGTCATGACCTGGCTTGTAAGCCATTACAAAAAATGGAGAGACACTGGTTAAACGTAAAGGTTAACAAATTAATTTAAATAATAAAGTCAGCAACCAAACCATGATAACCATATGAGGTTTGAGTGGGAGTATCAGTATGTCTATCAATGGGTGCATGTGATAGTGTGTGTGTATTGTTGGAAGGTGCGAAAATAAAGTAACTAGGCCAAAGCCAACAGAGCAAAAACGCGACGCTGGAGGGATCGAGGTCGAGAGGCGAGAGGAGACTGAAGGCTGCGACTGCCAGATCTTTAAGGATCAGGGAGACTGGCCAGGTGCTCCCGGTTACCAAAAATTGAGACCCACCCACTAAAGTACCTGCAAAAAACAGACAGGCAACAAAACAGGGTGGGAGACACAGAACAGGCCCTACAGCAGCAGGCGGCCGTCACACGTGATCTTTATTAGCAGAAGACTTTATTGTTTAAATATCTGCCTTTTTAAGTGAGTTGACACTCATTTGGAAACGCTTGTAACAAAAGAACTTAAAGGTCAAAATGCATGTGAGGCTTCTTTTGAAAGGTTAAAATCCTCATTTGTGAAAAAATGTGCATGAGTCAGTTCAGACATGGCTACAAAAAATGTCAAAACATACCCTTTTTTGTCCTCATTAATGATAAAAATTATGAATAACACTAACTGTAAATGTTTTATTCCTGACGTATGTCAATTACAGAATAATCTTCTAACTTTTTTCAAACACACCTGTATAAAATTCTAGGTCAGTCCTAAAGAAAGCTTGGGAATTTTTAGTTTGTGGGACTACTTTTGCCCACAGATCTCCCCTAAACAACTTTTGACCTTTTAGTTTTAAAAAACTTCATTTCAAGAGTTTATTTATACATTTTTGAAAAATGTCATCAGATCATAAAGAGCATCAAAAAGATATCATCAAAAATATTTTTTTTTGGACCTAACTGAAACTTTTGGAGGGCTGATATGTGAAACTTGAAACTAATCTCCTATTTTTTCTGTATCTAAACATATAATTAAGTTCATAATTATATAAAAATAGAACTAGAAGATTTTTTTGAATGAATTGTTTGTTTGTTTCTCATAAAAGCAGCAGAGGACAGATATTTTAAATTTTTAACAAAAAGTTTAGAATACTTTTCTTAATGTCTTTTCTTTGAGCTGCACACTTTGAGAAAAAAACATGCAGTACATTACTCCAAGCAGCTTAGTGTTAAACCCCTTTTAAAATGCAAAGTAGCAAAATGAGGAAGTACAGTTCAAACTTTGCACATGTGCAAACGCATGCACATCTGAGACAAATCCCTTTGCCATGCACTGAGAGGTCACGTTCAGACAACCAGTTGCTTTATATGTGTTATACATATTGTAATTTATGAATGTGTTAAGTTGATTTTTTTAAGAGAGGTGATGCAATACATCTGTGGTTGATGAAGTTTGCACATTGTAGATTTTTGTGCCAAACTAAAAAATTACTATGGTCACAAATTTGAAAAAGGAGAAATGAGAGTCGGAATTACTGCCTTCAGTTTACCAGACTATCTTTCCAAACCAGAGAACTAAGTCCAATAATCTTGCATAAATTTAATTAAATAATCCACCTTCATCTATCAAAGGCTTAGATTCGGAACAGATGTATAACCAAAATTTTACATGTCAACAAATCAAACTGTTTGTGTGTCATGTCATTAGCAGGGACAAAAATATCCACAGTGGGCACTTCCCATTAATCTCAGATGTCCCCCTGCAACCACTGAGCTATTTGGAAGATTCAAATAGTCCACAGAAAGTACAAAAACACAACCTGATCAAAAGTCGACACAAACCCATTCTTACAACATCCTCCCTCAAGCACATCCAGCATCAGCTAGTAAGTGGGCTGCCACTTTTTTTGACCCACATACGGAGTTCTCCAGTTTGATTCCCCATGAGTAATACCAAAACACAGAGGGAAAGTTACATATTAAAAATAGCAGAAGGGGGAATTATAAAGAATTAAATAGTATGATCACAAAACATCTCAGAGAGCTGGTTGAATAAAGAAATAATGATCACACAAGCTGCAACGCTGAACTGAATGGAACCAAGTTCTTGCAAGCAATAGGTAGGCTATCGAAAGGAAAGTGTGAATAAGCAAAGAAAGCTGTGAAAACATAACTGAAAGCTGGAGAAGGAGGATGACTGGAGCTTGTTATCAAGTTGGCGTTGCTGGTGTTCATTTCTTTCCCTCCATTCTCTTTCAAGTGATTACAAGAAAACAATGAGTGTGAGGAATCATGATACCATGCATGTGAAGCATCAAGCTCATATCCAGGTCAAGATAATAGTGGCTAATGCTGAAAAGTTAAATGACATATCCTGGCCAAGTTTCACAGAATGATGACGCACTGTTGAACATCCTGGAGATCTACGTGTTTATTTATCATGATAAAAAAAGAAAAAAGAAATGAAAAAAAAAGACCGCATAGCAAAATTCAAAATCACACTTTGCCATGTTTAAAGATGTAGGTAGAATCTTCTTTCTCTTGCATAACACTAGAAATGAAAGTCAAAGTACCAATCTTACATTCTCAATGGAAACAAGAACTGTACTTCTACTAAAAATAGAACAAACACAGGAAGGAATCCTCCTCTTCTGCTCCAGTGAAAGAAGTTGCTGAATGAAGAGAAAAACAGTTGAGTACCACAAATACTATATCCTACATCTTAAAAAGAATAAAGTTGGTAAATGCATATACATTGCACACATACAGGAACCCAAACTATCGCAAGATATTCAAAAACTGAGTCACTACTTCTACTATCTCAGCAGGGAGTGAATTCCCGGATAGTGAAGGAGATGAGAGACCCATTTGCGTCTTTTACCTTCCTGCAACGTCACATCAGAGAGGGTGCATGGTGCTAAATGGTACAGTGATAGCCAGTGTAAACATTAGATCAAGACCTTCTCAAAATAGTCCCTGGCATGAACTGATGTTGCATTTTAGGAAAACCTGAAAGCTGTTATGAGCTGTAGCCATTCAGTATTACATAGTGAACATTCGGGCATCACCTGAGAAACAGTTTCTGCAACAATCAGCGCTGCCATGATATCAGATTTTCACTACTTATTGTGGCCTAAAGAATTTACAATTACAGTATTATTGTGATATCTATCTATGGCCAATTTCAAGAGTCAAACTTGAGGATATCGGATTAGTGCACGTTTTGACTGTTTTTTGGCAGATAAATAGCACTAAAAAAATTGGTATGTGAAAAAAATTACAATTAATGAGTTTTTTCCTTTCTACAGAGGCTGGAAACCAGAGATACAGCGCTGATATTTCTGATCACCAATGATCTGGTTCAGGTATTTTAAAGCAGCTAAGCACTGCTTATAGAGATTTGAATGTTAAAAACTTTTGCCATTTTTGGACATGCTATGCTATTTATTTTTTTATTTATTTATTTTTTTAATTATCCAAAAACCTGGCACATGCATTTCAGCCTCACAATACTTCTGTTAGAAGCTATTCCTTTTAAGTCCAAACAGGCAAAAATTTCCCCCAAAAGGCAGATATTAAACGTTTAAGGTGCATTATGGCCACTAATTTGACAAAATAACTATATAAGCAAACAGTTAAAATATAAGATGCACTGTATTATTACACAACATCAATACAGTTGCCTTATTAGCACACAATCAATATTCTATTTTTAAATGCCATTATTGTCAATACCAGTATATAGGGACAATCCCAGATGTCATAACCTTTTGGCTTTTTGGACTCATGTTTCCATCCTGCACTGGATCAAATAGTAAGCTAAAGAATAATAAAGGGCAAGAACCTACAGTTAGCGGCTCTGTTAGCTGTACAGAAGCACAGTGGTGCTTTAAGTTAAATGCCAACTTTAACATGCTTAAGTGCTAACATGACAACATAATGCTCACTATGTTCATCATGTTAGCTTAGCATGTTAGCATGCTAATATGTACTAATTAGCATTAAACATAGTGTAGCCTATTGCTCTAATATGCTAATGCTTGCTAATTAGCTATAAACACTCAGTAGCCCATGGCTGACGCTGATGAAAATGGCACTTTTGAAGTTCGTTACTTTTCTATCACATTTGACTTGTTTATGGTGCTTTACAAAAGTTAGGGAATCACCAAAGTTGTAACAATTCCTCCTCTGGGGACCTTAAATATCTATACATAATTTCTTGTAGATCCATTTATCAGGTATTTTAGTCTGACCTAAAGTAGGGGAACAGACAGAGGAACCAAGAGACTAACATTTTTGGAATAATGTCTAATAGAGGGATGGTGGAAAATTACAAAATTTAACAACATTTAGAGGGTTATCTGACAAAATATCCAGTGACTGAGGTCCAGGACTTTTTAGTAAGGGGAAGCATATATAGGGGAATGAATATGGGTTTAGATTTTTGCCTTGCGGTGTCTCGAAATTTACTTTGTGAATGATGTAACAAGATCTAAGAAAACATAAGAAAAACACCAAATGAAAAAGACAATTTTTAAAAAGCTCATATTACATAAAATGTGTTTTGAGTAGTTTTTTACGATGAATCGTTTGTAGAAACAAAGAGAACATAACAAAAAAGACAAGGACAAACTATGTATTTCATTGTCCAATCATAACATTTCTTTATGTTGACAATTAAAGAGAGTGAAAAGATTACATACTAAATGTATATGATTTTACAAGAAGATTTCATGGGTAACAGTTTGGCTATAAAGCAAATAAAAGGAACTGGAAATAAACACCATAACAAAATTTAGCATAATTGTTGAGGATTTCTCTTGTCACGCCAAAACTCAGGAAACCACATACACATAATGTGGAACTGTGTGAGTCATTTTTGTTGAAACCATGAAACTGTAAAAGACAACAAATTCACTGAGAATCCTTCTTCTGATTGTTTGATAGATGATCAGAGTCTCCTGGCAGAGGCAGCAGCCCCACCCCCACCCCCCCACCCCCATAATAAGACAGTAGAGGTTTAACCTTACAGAGGTTAATAATCAAAGGCAAAATGCAAAATGCAAGATTACAATCAAAAATCAATGTATTCATGACCAAATTAGCCAAAATCATTTCAAATGCTTAATAAATTAATCTAAAAGATAGGTCACTGATTTTTGTGGATTTCTTTCTCCTATCATTTAAATGTTAACACTTCCTGTTTTCCTTTTAGTTATAGTTTATGTTTTATTGTTTTAACTGCATTCATGCGCTAATCTCACCAACTGACATCCCCTCTTTTTTTCTAATAAGATGCCGAAAGCTAACCCTAACCCAAAACATTTTTGTTGGTATTGTGTCTTTGAACTGTAAGACTGCACCTGATAAAAGGAAGGAAAAAGCAAAAAAGAAAACTTAATAAATAAATAATGAAAGCCTTACTTCATTCTTTCCTGTCTTACTTGGAAAAAAAAAAGTTCATGACTGATATTGGAACAGGAACATGACACAACCAGAGTGTGATGAAACAGCAAGAAAATCACTGATTGCACACATGCACTAATTAAACTTAATTATAGAATCACATTCACATTCATCAGGGACAGAAACACCATCACAGTATTTGATGACAAATGGGCCTATTGATCAAATCAATTGGTCGTGTGTGTAAAAGAACATTTTGGACGTCTTTGGTCTTATTCCTAAAGGAAAGACGACTACTCCTTCTGTGTGGATGAATAAATACATTTAAAAACCCACCGTGACTTTGACTTCACGTCACCGGATATTGCTTGTTAATTTCATCTATGCTTGCTTTACCATCACAACCATGCAAATATATGGTTTTTAGAGGACTTTCCCTTTATATTGTTTATCAGAAAATATCAGAGGGATTTTTTTGGTCACAAATATATCAACGCAAACTAGTCGTGGTGTGTGGGTGTTTGAAACGTGCTTTGTCAGCCTAATATTCCAATTAATACGTAATTAGGGTAATTACTAAATCATTTTTAACTTGAGAGGACAGCGTGAGAGCGGGCTTAAACCCCCACCCCCACCCCCCACCGCTGGTCATTCAGAGGATGGACGGATGGACACTCCCGCATCTTCATCAAAATCACCTCTGACCACTAACCGGATGCTTGACGCAAACCAGTTACCAGTTGTAAGGAGGTAGTATCGGGAACCCCCTTCAGACTGAAGAATATAAAATGACAGCACACTGCAAAGACAAACCAACTCCTTTTGGTCTTGACAGCCCTCAGCATCAAACTCATCAAGTGTTTCCCAGCAGCGCAGCATGCCCTCCCTACGCAGTAAGTGATATGCAGCTTGTGGTGCTCACGTTTCCTGCGCTTCTTCCTCCGTTCACGCACTCAGTCATTCATGTCTTTCTTCCGCGCTCAGACTTGCTCTCTGCAGCGGTGCTGGCCTCGCTGCTGCAGTGCGCCTGTGGGGCTCCGGTTACAGACGCGCTCACCGACGGCCTCGGAGGTGACCCCTCCGGTGAGGATGAGGTGACGTCCGCTGACATGCTGAGCGCCTTGGACTTCTGGGACATGATCCATCATGCAGCTGGGCAACATCAGAGTGTGGTAAGTGTTTAATCCTCCATGGATTTCATTGACTTTGAGTTTTTTTTTGTTTTTTTTTGTTTTTTTGCAGCTGCAGTTCACATGATCAAGTTTATTCAGTTTTAATGGGTCTTTTTTTTAATGTTAAAATGGGTTGGTGTCTAACTTTCTGTGAGCATGAGTGAAAGGAACTGCAGTCCTGATCTCCACCATTTTCTTTGATCTCTTCCTCTCTATCAGTTTGAATTTCCCAGTGATGTGAAAAGTTTCTTGAGGGATGACAAAATCCCATTTCCAGAGAACTGTCCTGAGTCCAACATCAGCAAGGTAACTTGTCTCCTCCATCATCATCCTGCTACGTTTTTAAGAGTAGAACCTCAGTGAGTCAGTGACTGTCTTTCCTCTCTCCAGGAGGCTTGTTTCCACAAGTTGGTGGAGGGCCTTCTTCGCTACACAGTTTTTCTCAAGCACGTGGAGAAGGAGTATCCTAGCAGCTCGTATCCCTCAGAGGTGATGCAGATCAGGGGGTCTCTCAGCCAGCTGATCAAGGAGATCAAAAAGAAGGTGAGTCTAAGATGCTGCATGCTTCTCTTTCAAGATAACTCTTAAGTAAAAAATGTATTTGTAGCTGTGTTCATCTTTGTGTCAGTCTTGGAATTGTCTTAAAGGCTTTTTCATCTGGCTCATCCTCTATTTTATATCTAGTAATGGAAGTACATTCAGATCCTTAAGTAAAGTTAAAGTACCAAACTGTTAAAAATGCTCCATCACAGGTAAAGACCTGCCTTCTGTTCATGATGGGTTGTTTAACATGACAGTATTGGATTCTTGTATTACTTATTGTAAGACACGATACAGTACTGCTTAGGTGTGTGATACCAGTGTCACTTGTGCCCCACAGATGACAGACAGTGACAAGATCACAGAGCTAAGCAGCAGCCAGGAGGAGCAGCTGCTGAAGGACATCGATGACCCTGACACTTTCCACAGAAAAATGACCGCGCTCACGATCTTGCACAAGCTCCGTGACTTCATCGCCGATGGCAAAAGAGCAGTCAGGAGAAGGGAAATGGCACCATTCAGTTGAGATAGAACCAGTCAGGTGTCACTAAAAGTTAAAAAAAAAAAAGAATATTAAAGCTCAGTGACAAAGGAATACCTCAGGGAAACTGGTGTACCAAAGAGAAATCATGTGTGCGCACGGTCTGAATGCACTGACTGGAGGTGATGTGGGTCTATAGCAATCTATGATTGTGTAAATCAGCCAGTATTTCATAATTTATTTAATCTATTTATACTTGCTGTAAAGTGTTATTTATTAGTCAAAGGGAAATCCATCCTTGTGGGTTTCTTGCACTAAAAATGCAATTTAAACTTGATAAAGATTTGATTTTGTTCTTGTCTGTGAGGACATTACTTGAGCTCAAATGTTAAGATTCTTTTATTATTTATAACAAAAAAATACCAGTAATTGTATCATCTTTTTTTGGAAACAATGATTTTATATTTGCAGTACTGTGAACTGTTATTTATTTACAACTATTATTATTATTATTATTATTCAACTGTTTTTTATTTGATTATGATGCAGCAAAAGATGTTAAAATTCTGTACACATGCAGAAATAAAAAAAAAATCACTTGCATAGATAAGATCATGTTTCTTCATTCCAACACTTCTCACATACTTCGTACAGTTACAGGATGTTGTATCGACGAACTGCTGCAGCACTTGCAGATTTTAATCAGACTTAGCATGTGTTCTTGATGGAAGCTGGAAAATATGATAACTGTGTTATGAGCAGATATCTATGAATCATTAATACTGTCCGTTTACGGAAACTTGCGTGGTGTTTCCAAACTTTGATCCTTCGTTATCACTTAAACATACATCCGTCAGTGAAATAAGAAACCTTGAGCCAATTTGAGATCAGTGGTGGAGGAAGTATTCAGATGTTTGAAGCAAAACCCCAATGTAAGAATACTTAAGAGGGAAAAGTCCTGTATTTAAGTTAAATCTAGAAAGAGTACTTTTAGTAGCAGAAGTGCACAATGCAGAAACAGTTCCCTGTGACCGATATATATTGTATCATTAGCTTTTATTACTGATGCATTAATGTGGTTGCAATAAGGCTTATTTTAGACTGGTTTTTAGGCCTTCAGCAAGTTATTCTTATTAATATGGATAACTCTGCTGATCATTTTCTCCTTCATTGATTGATCAATTAATCGATTAAAATTCCAATAGAAGAAATGTCATCACCTGAAGCCTCTTTCATAATGCTTGTTGTGTTGGATAAACAGTCTAAAACTCATTTTTTTATATTTTACTTAAAAATGTGAATTAAATTTTTTTTCCAAAAAAAGCTGCAGATGAATCTTCGCTCGTTCTCTTCGTTAATGGACTTGTCCTCTCAGACATACTTGTGTTAACTTGTGGGAGATTTCTGTTTTGTAAATCCTTTATTTGTCTCATAATAAGTTGCATAACTTATGCTGGCAGGTTATTGTAGCAGAGAGTAAAAGATTTCCTCCCAATATTTAATCAGGTAGAAGTAGAAAGTGTCATAAAAAGACCCAAACTAAGTAAAGGACCTCAAATTTGTACTTAGATACTGGACTTCAGTATTTGTACTTAGTTACATTCAATCACTGTTTCTGGTAAAAGACTACAGAGACATTTCAGTGTGCATTTATTTTCAGAAATTTTAAATTACAAATAAAAAGAGGAAAAACATGGAATGAATGGTAGATCCAAACATTGTTGTCACACACTTCCAACAAAATACCAACATAGAGTCCAGTCAAGACCACATTTTTTCAGGGTAAAGTCCTGATTCCAGCCTGTCAATCCACGTATCTTCCGTCCATGTAGTCTGCACTCTCCATGCACGTACCGCATGAGTGACAATAAAGAGTATGGCTGCACATAAAATTCATACACTACGTCTCAGACACCGGACAGTATGGTTAATGGAGAGGAAAGTGAAAAATAATGTCCAATTCCTGGATTTCTGCTGACGAAAGGGTCACATGGTCTTGTGGAGGGGACTGGCTGGGTGGAGACGTTCCTTAGCCCCATAGCAAACTAGAGAGAAGAAAAATAAAGATTCAAGTAAAGTCAAGAAATTCCATTGCTTCACTTAGAGAGCCTGAGAGCTGCAATTCATAATCGGAAAAGTTCAAGATAAATGTTTTTTCTAAAGTGATAGAAGAAAACTTTTCAACCCCCCCACCCCCCCACCCCCACTTGTGTTTTCATGTCAAAGTGGCGTGTGATTGTCCCCCACTGTTGCAAAGAGTTGACAGTTTGAGCATTGTTTCATATATAGCTGGTGTCTGGTGGAGGGAAGTGGAGGTCAGAGAAAACATTAGGATAAAGGTGGAGTTTATTCATCAGTTTGGTCCATAATAGAGACATGAAAGGTGACAAAAATTATTTCTGCATTTTAGTATTTGTATTTCTTTAGGAAAGGAAACAGGGCTGGTTATCATGTTACATGATGTTTTTACAAGGTGAACGGCACTGTGCATCAGAGTTTGCGGTAAAATATTTTCTGCATGCTGGTTTTCATAAGAGCAAGTATGTTTATGTGGACAAATATACTAATTATGGTTGATGCGTTTGCTCTGTGCCAGAAGGAAAAATACACGATTTTTTAATTTGTTTATTAAAAGCTAAATATGTAGTTCTGTCAATATGAAAAAGTATTTGGAGACACATTCTTCAATAAACTTGGGACAACTCCTGAAACACCTCATGTACATAGTACAAGGCAAACCTGAGGATTTGGGTTTAGTTATTTCGAAGATATATCAGTCTTACACAGCCATCCCTCTCTCTGCAGTCTGTGTCAGCACTGGGATGAAAACATCTAGAAGCACCAACGAATAAGGGTAAAGAACACTCTGACTTGTTTTTATTTATGTATTTATGTTTAAACCAATCACAGTCACTTTAGGCAGATGATGACTGGATTGTTTGATATCCAGTCATTTCATCACTTTTTTTTTTTTTTTACATCAGGTTTCTTTTCTAATGGTTTTCATTTCCCATCAATTAAAATAATACTGTCACTGTCTTCACCATGTTAACCCACAGCATGGAGGATTGCAGCTTTCACTTTGCTGCCGTTAACAGGCAGACCAAATTTTCCACGACTAAAGGAAATATGTGACCGTGGTGCAGAGGTGTGAAAACTCCATTTAGCATCACACCAATCTGTTCTCCGCCTCTGAAATCATAAATAGTCTGACAGGAAGCACAAATCTCACACCAGCCTACCTCAAGACTGTGGGTTCAGGCATTCCTGGATCTGCTCCTCGTTTGAAACCTGCAAAACAAAACCATAAAGAAGAATTCAAATGACTGTACTGTTTTAGGCTTGAAAAAAAGTGACAGTGCCCACAAATGTACAATTAAGAAAACAGAATCTAGCTCTATATGAAAGAATTTAATCAAAGTAAAACGCAAGCTTCTAGAAAATCAACTGGTAGATAAACTGTCTAGTGAGAGCATCAAGTTGTTATTTTTTCAATTGAATATCTTAATGCCTCTGCACATAAATGATACACCAGAGCTCAACTGGATGCCCTAGCCAGTGATTCAGTGTGAGACTTGCATCAGGGAGCTCTGATATCCATGGAGACCAAACAAGTTTCCCTTTTTGGAATCAAGTGAAAGGACCCTTGTATTGACGCAAGCATAGTGAGCAGCACATGAGTGTCTCACCGCCTCTGCCTCAAACACATGCAGTAGTAAACTTGCTCATCCTTCAAAAAAAAAAAAAAAGTTTTACTCATAGGTCATGGGTGGGGACAACCATGATTCGATTCTGAGGAAAAAGATAACAAATAATCGTAGAGAACTAGAGGCTCCTCTCATTTCTCTTTTTCTGTCTTATCTCCTCTTGCCTTTGACCCAAAATTGCCCTCAGTGCACCATCTTTAAGGATGTCTCAACTCCTAAATACATCAGGGGGAGAGAGAAGGTTTCCTAAAGGAGCTGAGAGTGAGGTGAGCTAAGGTGCAACCACTGTGAAACACTTTTCTGCACCTGTCACATATAAGAAACACGACACTGCTGAAATTTACAAACCATAGCTGAGGGACTTTTTCTCTTATTTTTTTTCCTCATATTTCTCATATTTTTATGAAGTTGCATCAGTCATGTGAAATGATCAAATGTGGGTTTACACTTTCTGTCCTTCACCGTTTGTGTAGCACTTAGCAGGGCAGTTCTTACGAAGAGAAAGTGAAGAAAAAATACTTTGTACAGACTGACAGCATCAATGTGTTTGTGAGAATGTGTCATATTTATGTCATTCCATATTTCTAAATAAGTATGTAAGTTAAAAACATGGTTCTCTCTCTCTGACAGAGATCATAAAATACAGTTGTAGGTTCTAAGAAAACAATGGACAGATGATACAGCTGTGCCACATCATATTTAATTTACGTCACTTGAAAATGAAAGCCCCAAAGCAATTTGGATAAATGCCTGTAGCCTTGACTTCTCTCTCCTCTTGTCTCTTCTTGCTCGCATTTCAGGAGGAGAGAATTATACATGAGCGGAGGAGGCAAGGTAATTTTAATCTTAGGATAAAACTGTTATTTTTAATTTTTTGACTTTTTGGTCAATTGTTTAGAGGATTAAATGACCAAAAAAAAAAACAAAAAACTGCCATGCCCTAGTACTAGTACAGCCTAAGCTGCCCAACCAATGGCCGAAAGAGGCATTACGGTGCTGCTCAAAAGAAGAAGTAAATGAGTTGCCAGAGAGAAATGCATGTTAAAAAGAGGTTAAGGAAAGGGAATGAAATGAGAAGGGTGAAAGTATTACATAAATGGTCTTTCCAAAATGCTGAAGTAAGATTTTCACTTACAGAGGGCAACTCCACCGGCTGTGAGGTCACACATGCAAAAGTCTTAACTTCCCCAGGTTTACCCTAAACCACAGTCATGAATAAGTTTGAACTTCCTCATCTCTTCTTCAAGCCACAACTAGATATTTTAATGGTCCAGACATGCCCCATATGTTTGACATTAAAAATGTAAGTGTACAGATATATTTGGACTAACAGAAGAGAAGTCACTTTAAACTAACTACAGAATTTGTTGCTCAAGAGCCTAAATTACACAGGTTTTTGATATAAGCAGATGAGATCTTGCAGAGGCCTTGGTTATTACAAAATTACCTATCATACTAGTATTGAGCCTACGAAAAAATCCTAACTTTGGAGTTTAGAGCGACAGCTTGCTCTCATACAGAGGTTAAACGGACATATTCAGAGTTTACTGCTCTGATCGAACAGCCCACTCCTGCATCCATCCAAACATCACACAACGTGACATGCACTGCACTGAAGCCTCAAAACGGGCAATTTAATCGTCTACCTCTTAGGAGATATAAATGCTAAAACTGTATAACGTTGCGACAGAACCAACTCGTGTATTGTCAATATAACAACAATGGGAATGGACACCATGCTGTCTATAATACACTTTATTCTTGAAAATTTTTACCATAAAAGCTGCCATCTATCGACAATATGCGCTAGGGTTAACCCTAAGACTTATAACATTTGTCCAAACGGCTCAGAAAACAATTTATATAAATGCTGTCTCATAACTGAATGGCAGTGCGCTAAGCTAACTAGCTAAAGTTTGCGAGTCATGTCTCCTCAGTCTGCCCTATTATACCCCGTTTCTTGTTTGTATACTGACCGAGGTACAGCACGGTTGGGATAAAACCCCATCGAATGACAAACTGGCTGCACTGGAACAGCTGCTGCAGCCGCTGTTTGGTCTCTTTGCTCAGTTTAGCCATGTGTTTTTTCCCAAGCAGCGAGGATGCTCCGGCCAAGGACGAGGGTAAACGGAAGTGATGTAAAGGACCCGGCTGTTAACCGATTTTGTCATCTGTCATAGACTGCCCTCCTGTGGACAAACGGGGAACTGCGTGTCTGCCACAAATAGCATTCGATTTGACCAAAAGGTAAATTATTTAAAAATATATTTATATATATATTACTTAGATGGACTGTAAAGGAAACTAATCTGAACAAAAAACTGAGATGCATTTAATGACGCTGAAACAATAAAGCATTGTTTTCATCTTCATTCAACTTTGTTTTAAGAATAACTTTAAGACTGGATATCTGAAAGTTACTTTCACTCAGCTATTTAAAATTATAAAAAATAAACTAAAAAATAAATAATAATTTTAATATAAGAAACAAAATTTAAAAAGACATTCAATAGCTGGACAATATAGCTACATTTGTCCTTATTAATATTTAAAGAGCATTTTAATTTCTATTTAAATGACAATCTTTTCAAGAAAGAACAAATGCACTTAAGATCAATGCACATAATATTCTTTATCTGTAAAAATTAAGTATAAATTCTGATACGTGATACATTTATTTAAAAGTTTAAACTAGTAATTTGTTGGGGCTTTTCAATTTCTTTAATTACATGGAACTTTTAGTAGATAAAATGTGTTTTTTAGGTGTAGATACACATCTATACAACAAAGTGTCTCTTTAAGGTTAATAATAATCATACTTAAATAGTCCAAAAATTAAAATTTTGAGTACCTGAATTTCATGTTTTCTACCTAGATTTTCAATTGATCATTGTAATGTTTGGTCATGTAGAGACAGAAAACATGACAATTGAAATATAGAAACACTTTATTCCCAGAATTTGTAGCAGTGAGTTATCTTCAGACATAGAAAGGCCAATATAAACCAACTTTAGTATAACAGTATGATGTACAACAAGAGCTTACCCGTTCACATTCTGTAAACCCACATACAGAAACACAATGATTGTTATTGTTCCATCAAGCTACTGTATGGACACTCAACAGCTCTAGTACACAGACAACAGAACACACTTCTGCTTTAGGGTGGGGCAGCATTAATGTTTCATTTAGGACATCAAATATAGCGGATGCGTGGAGTTAAGTTTCTTTTTTGGTACAAGAGAATACCACCATGTCATGTAACGTGATGATGTTTATGATGTGAGGAAGGGACACAGGAAACACATCACCAAAGTACTACAAACAGCTGGAATGGTGGGTGGATCCAAAGAGAGGAAAGCTGCCATGTTGCCCCACACACTTTCATACTGCAGAATACACAGGAGTAGGTTCAGTTATGTTGCCATCAGATTCTCTTACCTCTGTGCTAGTAGGTAGACTTCAAGTCTTTGGGGCTTTAGACTTATTTTTTGGATCAATGGTTAGATGCAGGAATTGCAGAAACCTGTACGGAGCAACAAAGCGGATCTCTCTTGCAGGAAAATACCACAGTTGAGAGTCAAGCCTCTCTTGCTCATCATAACAAAATACCAAAGTTGAGAACACAAGTAGTTTGCTCTTTCAAGTGCAAAAAATCAATACTTGACAAGTCATGCCCACCCATTGTCCCCAATTGTCAAATCCTTGTAATTTGTCAAAAGTTTGAGTTTATTTACGCCATCAAATACACAGCAATTCAAGAAAGTGCAAGAAGAGCAAGAGGGAGGGGCACAACTATTGCTTCTCCATCATGATGGCGACACTGTGCAACTGTAAACATAAAGAACCCATTCTTATTATACTGGTTGATTTTTTTAGTGGTCATTTTATCTTGTGTTTAAAGGGTAGAATACAGATGTTTTTTAAAAGAAGCACAGCTCTAACTTGTGTGAACAAGAGCAAATTTGGGTAATCCTCCCCAAAAGATGGAAAACACTGAATAGGGGAGATTCGTATTGCTATGCAAAGGGATCTATTATTTTTAAAAAAGTAATAGAAACACTTGTTTTAACTTGGAGTGTCATACCTTGATCACTGAATCATCAGCAGCCTTTATTCTAAAAACATTACACACATACAGTACACACACTCAAGCATGCTCAAACATACTCAACATCTGCCATCTGTAAAACCTGGGCAAGGTCAGGATGGATGTATGGAAAAGCCATGCAGGGCAAAAAAAAATGCCAATTTACACACTTTTCAAATACTTTTCCACAGTTTTTTTTTTTTTTAGTAATGAGTTTTAAGTGCACCCATACGACGGGCTGCTCTGTGACAGAGTGCAATTTTGTCCTGGCACGACTTTACGCAACAGTGCACTGGTAGAAACTGCTGAAGCTTAAGTTGGTATACCTGACATCCTTCCTCCATCAGGCCCAGAGGAGACTAATCTGGGGAGGGGGGGACAGCAGAGGGAGCTGACAGAACTCCAGAAGTCTGAACGGAGCAGCGCAGCACGCCAGTTTACAGCACAAACAATCAAAGACGTTAAAATGGAGTGAACCAGTGGGAGTGTTTGTTTGTGTGTTTTTGTGGTCCTTTGCAGTTGGCATGGCTTGGAGTTCCAGGTCACAGGTACAGGGTCACAGGATCAGAGGCGAGGGGTTCGGGTAGTCAGGAGTCACAAAGGGTTCAAAGATCAGAGCCAAGGTGCACACTGATGCTGGGAGAGCGCTGCGTGTGGTTTGGGGCTGGACTCAAGTACCCCAGCCCTTCCTCTTGCAGGCTGCATGAATAGCGGCCAGCTTCAGCGGCAGTATGGTTGCTGGAGGGAGGGGCGTTGCCACTGGCCACCTGCTCAAAGGAGCGGGAGAAGACGGCGCTGGCGGTGCGCGTCAGGCTGGTGAGAGCTCCCGCCTTGGGCACTGATTGGCTAGAAGTGAGCGTCAGTCGCTTGACAGACAGCTCTGTGTTCTCGCTGGCGGCCCGGCCTGTTGTCAGAAGGCTCACCTCCTTGTCCTTGTCTTTGCTGGTGCGCCCGCCGAGCCGACATTTCTTCATGGCTTTGGCTCCCAGGTTCAACGTTGTAACACTGTTGCTGATAGTAATAGTGGGCGGGGTCATGTCAGGCCCCACACCCCCTGGCCACACCCCTTCATCCACCTCTGAAATATCCATCAGCTCGTCCGGGGAACCCAGATCCACTGCGTCTATTAGAAAGACAGAGGGTGACAACACAAGCACTGAAATACAAATACTAGGGTTTGCAAAAATAAAAATGAGCACTTCATCTGTCATCCAGCCCATCTGATCCAATCAAATCATTAGGCCTATCATGGCGTAAAAATTATATATTATACATTAAATGTTTTGCTTATAGGGTCCATCATAAGGACTTTTTGTTGGGATGTATGACAGGGAGGCTCCATCACTGTCCAGCAGGTGGCGCCTTCACACTGTAACCTCAGCTCACAGGCAGCTCACCACCTGACATGAGACAGTGCAAGTTGTGAATGTGAGCCCAGCACACAGGTTAGATTAACAGTCAGTGGTTTATTGGCAGAGGAGTGCATGTTTTGTCCCCAAAGCAGGAGAGGACAGAGTCTAAGAGCCAAAGCCTAGGAAAAATACGAAGGGAAAGTAAAGGAAGGCAAACACAGGCACGAATAACTAAACCCTAAATACATGTGTTCCTCTTCACTAACTCTACAGACACACTGACAGCTTTCCTGCTTTCTTCAAGGCATGCATTTTCACCTGTGTGAGTGTCCCACACATGCACAAGTACACACTTCTAAATCTATGCTATCACTTGAACAGATTCCCATTAAATCAGCCACTATACAGATAAGCAGATCTTTCAAGGTTATAAACTGCTTTAAAAATAAACAAATAACTACATTTGAAAAAAAAAATTCAAAAGTTAGCATTTTCAAGTCTAGATTTTACATGTGAGCAACTTCTTTACTTAAATATTCCAAGAACTGCATATCTTTTCCTTGGCTGCTAGCTACAAGTTAGAAGGAAGTAATCTGTCTCCAGGTTCAACCCAGGGTAATGTGTCGAGGCGTACTGACGTGTGCTATGAGAGAACAAATAGCCGACTGGTCCCTTTAGTAAAGACCCTGGAGTTTGACCCCTAAAAAACACTCAAAGAGTATGTATCTTCTTGTCCTAGCACTGCAAACAAAGACATATCTGAAATTAACGATTCAAGATCATTGGGCCTTTTTGTTGGCTTCTAGGGACCCAAACCTTTGACTTTTAATAAAAAACACACAGCTTGCAAAAGAGTTTTAAGTTTTAAGTTCTACAGGATGTTTTATTTACCGTTTATGAATCTGGTCTCATGTCTGTTGTTTATGTTCTTTGTTTAACTGAAGTTCTGCTTTTAACATAAACACATCCCATGATTTTGATTGTGTGATTCAGCCAGCACATTTCATTATTATGCATTTTTAAAAATTATGTTATTGATCAGTTATTCAGTTAGATTTAAATAATTGGATTTTAAGGAGTCTCAGCAGGTGATCTTCATGAGGAAGCTTTAGCCACAAAGGAGAGAGTAAATGAATGAATGACCTCGGAGAGACAGATGAGAGGAATAGTGCAATTAGGCGAAGAGAGGTTTGGTGGAGCCCAGCGCAAAAGGTAAAGGGGGAAGTCATCATGCAGCTTTTCAGACCACGCCCCCACACACAGTTACCTAGGTTACCCCAGGAGTGGGGCAGGGGGGAAGGAGGGGTGGGACCTTAGTACTGGCTCCTCCCTGTGGAGGCCGACCCAGAACCCTCATTCTCCACCATTCGCCTCACAGACTTCTGCCTCCTGACCTCCTGACCCCGCGTGCCAGAGTCATGACCTCGGGGGTCCAGGCTGACCTCAGAGGCGGCGCCCAATGTGTCGCAGTCGGGCTGGGCACGGCCATCAGGGCGCGGCCGCAGGGAGTCCCCGTTGGGCATTCGCTCGCCGCTCACACCTGTCACACTGATCTCTGGGATGGCCACGCCCCCCAGCGCTGCCTCACTGTCTACACTCACCTCCTGGGACTCTGGTGGAGGGGAGCACGTGGGGGTAATGCAACAATACAAATACACACACATACACACACACACAGATGGACAGACATGTTTCATGCGCACACACACATGAAAAACAAAAAGACAGTCATGTGCACAGGCACACACGACCACAGTAACACAAGACACACAGAGGTAATCAATGTAATGGCAGAAAAATAAAAAGACAAAAATCATAGTGATCAGAACCTAACAAACGGTCAAAGTTCATGCTACATGGAGATGAATATGAACACAGTATTTGGAATCAGATTACATACCGGGTCACGGCTTGCCCCTACATATGAATTAATATTTAATAGTACTTCTCTTCATGACCTGCTAACAACAAGAGGTTTACGCATAAACAAGTAGCTGGCACAAATGAGCAGATATCCATGAGATGAAAAAGGAGTTCTGAGCTCAAGATGAAACCTACTCATTAAACTAGCTCAAGGCTGTAATTAACTTGCCTTATCTGCACTCTGGGAAAACAGAGCTTCCTTTTCTTCTTTACGGTCATCTAAACACTATCAATTCCCTTTGACACAGAGCTGAAACTAGGCAAAACATCTTCAATAAAAAGGGTACAGACTGCAACTTATCTGCATTATACTATAAATACACTACCTGTCTCTCTGGTTTCCTGTCAACCTAGTTCATGTGCTGTGCTGAATCTCTGTCTTTTTTCACTGACTGCTTGCCTGTCTCTGTCACCAACTTGGGCAGATCTTAACAGATCAGACTGGGAGACATGGTTTTGAATAAGGAAATTCTTGGGTGGATAACACTAGCTTGCAAGCTGGAGAAGGGTGCTCTACAAGCTTCGGGGACTGACGGATGACAACACTTAATAACAGGACATGAAATGGTAGAGTGAGTGAACAATGAAGAGATCTTGAGCTCTTGCTCTCTCTCCTTTGGCATGTAATTGTTCTTTTATGTTTTTTTTTTTAATCCCATACAAATGTGACCACGAAATGTTTAAGAAAAATGTTAGACATGTGTCCCGACATCTCGATTTGCTTTTCCCCCCCGTGTATGAGTGTTACCGTGTCTCTTCCAGCGGTGTCCCCTGATGGAAAGGGAGGTGACAGCATTTCGGGAGATCCTGGAGGAGGTGGGTGTGATCTCCACCTGGATACTCCGTGCACCCTCCTTGTTGTTGCTCTTTAGTGCTGCTCCATGCAGTGACGACTTGATGGCATTGCCCACCTGAGGGGGGGAGGAGAAGCACATATCTATAAATGCATCCACAAATTGAGAGAATGCCTGAGTTTCAGAGATGAACCAGGGGCTTTTCATGCAGTCAGTAACTGAACTGGCTCTCAGACAAGTTAGCAAGTAGCCAAACATGTTGAATTCCATGTAACCTGGTGGTAATCCTGCTGCTTTTGTCTCTCTGTTCTATTACAGGCCCACTGCTTGGCCTTGCATCTGAGCGACCAGTGTGCACAAGTTGGTAAAAATTCTACTACAAGTCCTAAAAAAAAAACCACTGACATGGTTTTTAGCCACAAAATGCTGCCCGTTACAAAAAACAATCTCACTTTATTCCACTTCTTTTTAATTTAAAAAGTTTTTTTAATTTTACCTTTTGGCCTCTTGCATAATTGAAGACAGTACAGCAAACACAACTAAAGAAAAAGGTTTCTCTGTCTCATCCCAAAAAAAAAAATCTAAGCGTAAAAGCACAGGCCCAGTACACAACGCCTGTATGAGCAACATCTCTGATACAAGTAAAATGTGTTTGGCCCATAAGTTAAACCGAGGTTCTAATAAATAGGAACATACCTGTAACATCTGAATAATAACCTCATTTCTAACAGAATTGTGCATATGGGTAAACCTAAAAGCTTAGCCCAGACTGAATTACACAGACTAGTGATATAAGAAAAACAACAAGGCTTTGTATTTGCCTCTGTATAACACTGTTTTACAAGTCTGTCTAAAAGAAATCTCTGTTCTCAATAAAACTTTCAAGTGGCACTTGCTCAAATTATCATGTAAGAGTAGAGTACGTAACATAAGGTTAAAGGTATTATAATTACAACACAACATGTCTTTTGTCTGTAATGCGGCAACACATTGGTCTCATGAGGTGCACGTCACCAAGCCAGCTAAGCTAGCAGCCACCTGGGGTCTGTTCCAGCCGGGTGAAAAAACTCTTAGCTCTGAGTGGACCAGCCAAGTTGAGAAACTCTGAGTTTTCAGTTTATGACGAGCTGAATGACAAAAGCTATTATCAATGGTGCACTGATAGTATGATTCACCATGGCAACAGGAAAATAAATGACAGAGCCTCCATTTCAATCCAGTGGATGTAGGGATATAAATGCATACATTGAAAGAGTATTCCCTCACAAAAGGGCAAAAAGGAAATCAAAGTGTCAGTACGTTAACATCATACTTTTTTTATTAACTGCTGTCTGTTCATTAATCATTTAACAGACTAACATTTTCTCTAAATGACTGATAAAGTGGTGGAATCATACAATCCTGCTCACTCAGAGAAACCAACATATGATCTCCAATATTGTAGAAATCATGATAATACTTTGAAATATTTGAATTTGAGGACATAAACTGCAATTTAAATAAATGACTAAACATAAAAGTGGTAACCTCATATAGTCCTGAGAAATAAACTCATATCCAACCAGGATTTTGATTCTGACCTAGAGTAAATTAATGTTCTCGGTTATTTGATATAATTGATATTGACAGAATCTGTGAGGAAACAAAAAAGCATGTTTGACTCTGTGGGAGAGATAAGACCGAGAGAAACTGTGGATTTTTGGGAAGAAAACCTGCCACGTTAGCTTGTCAGGTTAGCTTCACAGAGTCAGTACAGTACAGTACAGTAAGTGACCCAGAGTTGAAGTTACTTCTCTCTGGACCTTAAAACCCAGAGTTTCTCTCATCTTAGTTTTAACAAACTCAGAGTTCTCACTAAACAAGTAATTAACACAGAGGAAAAAAACACTGATAAATTAACCCTTTTACACTCAGGTGTGTGTGTGTGTTTATGACATGTGTTTATGGCATGTGTTTATGGCATGTGTTTATGGCATGTGTTTATGGCATGTGTTTACAAAGCAGACTTTTTATTTCAAAAATGTCTCAGTAAACCCCAACACCATTCTTATTAATGTGAATCCAAAGGTTGTGTGTTTTGAATGCTGTGGTAATACTGCGAGCTTAGATTCAATCCTCTGCTCTCTGGCCCTCAAGGATTACAGCTTAACGGAGCAGAGTGGAAAGCATGTAAATAATCTAGTGGGATTACACTCTGCTTGCAGTGTCTGACACACACAGAGACCAACACAATACAGCATAGTGTGCTGAGCATGAATCAAAACCGAAGGCAAGCATGTGCGTCTAACTCACATGCTTTCTGACACACAAATACACTCTACAGGTTCCTCAAAACACACCGATGAGAGAGATGTGATGAAGGCACAAAATGAAGAATAAAAATATGACTGCACTCACCAACAGAGCTTCAGGGAATAACTCTAGCTGGGCCCGATACAAAACATCATCCAGAGCTTTGGATCCCAGTTCAACTTCCCCATTACACCTACACACAGACACAAACACAACCATGTAACACAGCATATGAGTCTAAGATACAGCTTTAAGGGACTTTCAGATCTCTGGTAATGCTATGGAGCTGTTTTTTTAATGAGTTGTTCCTGTTTTTTTCTCCTTGTGAATGCAAATTAGGAAGCACATGCAGGTGAATCACCCTAAATGTAAACATGACTTTTGTTTGTTTACAAGAAAACTCCACAGTTTCCCATTAGCAGCTTGATTATCACACCAGAGCTGAGACAGTCATACTACACATATTCATATTCATATTCACATTTGTAACTGTAGATATTGTATGAGACTGCAGACACCAGTTGAGTTTTGCTTAAGCTATGTCGTGATTAAGATGTCAAGTCTTTTGTGAAAAGCACAGCTAAGTGTGTACGCTTAATGGCCGTCACCTTCACCTTTTTAAAACACGGATCATCTGTTACAAGATGATAAGAATGGATCAAATACTGTCTGAGAAGGAAAACAAAGCAGTGCATAGGCTTAGTGACATACATCGATATATGATAAGAAAAGTTAAAGCTGATCATTAAGTCTCTACTGTGTTTGTCAGGCTGTTCAGGCATGTGTGTGTGTACACTCACAGGGCATAGTGTATCCCTGTAATGAGCTGAACCAGGAACTCCGACGTGACTGTCAGCCGTGTGCTAATGCCCTTGTATCTCCGCATCTGTTGCCGTGGGTAACCACATATACACACCCTGAAGGATAATTGAGAAAAGCAAAAGGGGGAAGCTTGTATTAGTGAAAAGGGGATTCTTCAATCAGGGAAACAACTCCACTGAGCTGCTTAACTGCAGAAGTTACTCCCCTGAGGCGAGCTGATAACAAACCAATAGTCAACAAATAATTTTCTGGCATAAACATGGACACAAACACACAGACACATGCTTCATACAAGGCATGCTACATAATTACGCATCAACCATTGACTACATTACCCAGAGGATTCAGAAGCACTGGATAATGTCTGGGCATAAAACTGTAAATAACTGAACAGATATCATAGAAGTTGTGACAAAAAGGATTCAGCTAAACTCAGATAAAACTTGTGCATGTGAAGCTTTTACATGTCGCTGTCTACTGCGTGGCGCTGACACACATCAAATTGTCTGGGGGAAATGAAAGCAGATGACTTCTCTTCAGCTCTGTGCTTATCAGAGCAGTGCTCGACTGCAGCTGGCAGATTACCCAAATGACTCAGCTGGGATGTGTCTACATCGCAGCTCTTTGACGAATCGGGATATCTTGGCTGTGGTTTATAAGAGGATCAGATAAGCAAGTGATTGCAAATAGTGCTGTGTGTGTGAGTTCAATTTTGTGTGAGTGTGTGTGTGTGTTTAAGTAGCCTCCTCAAAATCATTAGCAATCAAGAACGTGATACAAAGGTCAGTGTGAAATTAGCACAGGTCAATACAGTACATTAAGCAATGCTGATATATCTGTGTGTGCGTTGGTGCATATTTTACCTGGAACTGAGCTGACAGAGTGACTGGAGGGAGGTGGAGGTCATATAACTGAGAGCAGCGTTGTAGCACAGCAACAGGAAGGTCAGCACCTCAAATCTCAACAACACAAACAAACCCTTAAAATAGCACATCTTATATTCAACATGACACAAACAACACACTAGATCAGATATTCACAAGCACAGTTTTGTTTCCATGCTGCAAATAAAACACAAAAAAGAGATTAAAAGATTAAAAAAGAAAACTTGAAGTCATGAGGGAAATGTAAAATTCTTTTAAAGTCCCAGTGGAACCAGAAATAACGGTTTTTGTTCATGCAGTCTTAGTCCTCGACAAAGCTGCACATCTACACTATCCGCAAAGTGGATAAACTTAACAGCAAACATTTTGGTCAGAGACTCAGGTGCGTTGTGCTACAGGTCCGATAAGTTAATTTCTTTTTTTAAATCTGCACCTTCAGATGTGTTTAATTATCAAACGTCTACTTGTCTTCAGTTACATCATTTGAGGCAATTTATCGAATTGCCCAAAACCCAAATCCTTTGATGTCTAAAAGTCAGTGGAGTCTCCCTTTAATAATTTTGGCATGTGCTAAAAGGTTACTCGGGGCAATAACTTCCTACAGCTACACTGAAGGACTCAAGATCAAAGTATCTCTGTGTGATCTTAAAAAGCAGCCAGACTTGTTTTGTCACATCTGTTGGATACAACAGATTCATCACCTATCTTAAATCATATTTCCACTCAGTCTGAGATAGCACAATAAAACAGTTAAGAAAAAGTTGAAGCCTTGAACTCAAACCACAACAACCTTCAGAGTTTGGCTGCAGTGTGGCCTCATTACATTAATTTAGGAAACCCTAACAGCAATATCACAACTTCAAATGCAACTGCTGCGGGCCATCGCTAATGCTAGTGCACATGCATAAAATAATTAGCCCTGGCAGTAGCTAAACTCCATAACAAGTCCAAGGACGAGAGTCACTGAGAGTTGATGTATTTTAAGGTAACCCACTGAATTTGATGAGGCGGCTGGACTCCATTTCTCTTAAAATATCAGTTGAAAGTTACAATTTGGATGTGACCAAACTTAATTTTCCACTGAATACATTAAAACAGTATCTGAAATGGTTCATTATGCCCATGTTTCATTATGTTCAAACACACCCTGGCAGAAAACATACAGCCTAACAAGAACAAGGCTACTTTTAATTCAAGAGGTGATTTTTTTTTTTATATATATTTTTTTTGGGGGCTTTTTGGCCTTTATTCGATAGAACAGTGTTGAAACGGGGAGAGAGAGAGGGGGGCAGTGACACGCAGCAAAGGGCCGGAGCCGGAATCGATCTCGCGACCGCTGCTTGGAGGACCGAGCCTTCCGTATGTGGGCCGCGCGCTACCGAGCGAGCTAAACGGCGGCAAGAGGTGATTTTTGTAAGATATTCTCATCAGTAAAAGGCAAGAGTCGCTCCCTAGTTTACTCATATCTTCTCATCAGTAAAGCATTAACCTAAACACATTTCTCATCAGTGTGAAAGTATATGAGGCTACAAATGTAATTCAGAGTGCCTAATGCTGTAACAACAGCAGAAATCTGGACAACATGTTCCACTTTTTATTTTAGAAGAAATAAAAACCCTACAAATGCATGGTTACTGAACTGCTCAGAGCTTCTTTGTTAGTGTGTTTATCATCCTTCAAGTGTATTTCTTCTTTGGTTGTCATCTGGTGTTTTTGCTACTAGGTTTATAAAAGGCACAACGGCCGTCTGCTGCTGAGAAAACCCATTATGAAACAACACAAGCTTCACCTAGCTGACACGTCTCTGTTTGCCTTGCAGACTTTTAAAGAACAAGTGCGTCCATCAAGCCTCTTACCTGTTCTGTGCTGTAAAGGTCTCTCTCTGAAGGTGCGGCCCGCTGTACACCACCCTGCTCAGCCCGTGATTAGCTAGAGCCCCTTCAGTAAGGGCAATGGAGCCGATGGCTGAAGGCTGAAGTTGAGAAGATTAAGTTGTTAAACTGAACATTCCTGCAAAAGCAATTTCGAAAAACAGTATTTTTCTTACCTCATGGTACACTGAAGGTTTGGAGAGGGAAGGGACAGTAAAAGATAATACTTTACTTTGTCCATCTTTATCAACAATTTCCTGTAAAAGAGAAAGACAGGAAGACAATGAGAAAATTTTTCTGTGGGCGAAAAAAAACAGAAGCTTTTTTTGTGTGTGCCTGAATCTCTAAAGAGCGTGTGCTTGTCTCTTCAAGCGCACTCATCTGTTATGTGTGGGTGTTTGTGTGTGTGGACCTCAGGGTCTCTGCTTCCCCACACAGTCTGCTGGTGTACGAGTGTGTGCTTACTTGTGTGTATACTGTGTGAACTCATGCACACAAACCCCAGGGTTTTGGTGTCCCCTGAGTGCATGTTAATGTCAAATAGATTAATGGGCGCCAGCCAGTGTGTTGAGTGACAGCTGACCTATTCTGCTATTCAGAGAGGAAGTGAGGGGACACTGCACTTCCCTGATAGATAGGACAAAATGGATGAAAATAGGACTCAACACAATTTAATAATTACTAGTGCTGGCATCTCTCTGTGGGGAGCTAGAGGGCATGTGCAGGGAGAAACCCATCCATTGTGTGCATTGCGAAATCATTGTGTTTCAATTCCTCTATTTGTAACCCGCACTTCCTGTTACTAACCATGCATAGCTGTCTAACAAGGCACAAACTGCATTAAGTAATCTTTCAAAACACCTGATGCTGATTCTAGAAATAGTTGAGCGGTTAAGTCCCTTGCCACTGGAACTGCATGATTATCCCGACTTACTAATGATCCAGCACTTTTTTCAAATGTTTTTCCTTACTTTGCATGTATCACTCGAACTAAAAACTAATTGTTATTTACAAGAGCAGCTCTTCTCTACTGACACAACACAAATTAGATCAGCTGTGACATACGAATGTTAAATAATTAAATCACAAACACACACACACAGACCACTTTCATCGTCTCCCCTACCAGGTTGTAAATGCCCAGCAGCAGGGCCTCGATACAGCCGGAGGTGTGGGGGTCTCTGGCTGCGCTGACAGACAAGAGGCTCCACAGGAGCTCTGGCAGGAACTGTAGTGTGAAACGCTGCAGCTGCGGCTCACCGCTCCGGTAAAACTCAAATAACTGGTGACACACCGGCTCCAGCAACTGCGGAGGACGGAAAACCAGAAAACATGGGCTCACGGTTACATCATAAATGCCACTGCACCTGTATCCAATTTTCCATTTTTCATTTATGGTGCAGTAATAATGTCAGGATGAAGGACAAAGGCATTTAAGATATACATTTGTATTTGACAGTCAGAAAAAAACAGGACTTAAAAGAATGTTAGAATGATAATCAGCGGTGTATAAAACTATAATAATTACAGGAACATGGTGGCACTGGGAAATTTGACCAAGTACAAGAAGCGCAGTGTAGTCAGGCATTTATGACAAACAATATTGACAATGAAAAAACTATAAAAGTGTGTGTCCATACATCACTGTAGTTCTCTCGTATGACCTTGTAGAGCGCAGGGACCAGAGCACCTTTGTCTTTTAGTGAGGCGGCATAGTTGGACACAGCACTGTCAGGGAGGGTCTGAAACACACACAAACAGCTGACTGACACACAAACTGACTTACCAATACTCTAAAAATATACACACAGCATGATAAGTCGGGAAGGGAGAACTGATGAGTAAAGCATTTGTTTATGTAGTCTAAAGTTAATCACCTTAAACTTGAACCTTGCTGCCCATTGATTCACATCAAGTCCAAGTTTACACGGATATCATTTAAGGCAGGAAATTTTTCAAATATTATGATTACTGGTGAATGAGAAAGACTTCATCTCAACAGGAATGAATATATTTTGACTAAAGCTTGCAGAAACAAGCAGTGAAAGTGTCCAAAGAAGCTGTCAGTCACGTCTATCTGACTACATTTAGAGGTCATCTTCTCGGAGATGGAACAACAGGTTGGCTGGCATGCTTCACACAGAAAAATCTCATTTGCTACTCTATTATTACAACAAACTGAGCCAGGGCTCTGGGAGCAGTCACGTATTGGTGGGTGCTCATGTTTGAGTAGGAACATGCAGCTCTCTGAGAACGAAGCACTTCAGAGAAAGTGTTTGTTTATATGCGTGAAAGAAATTCTGCCAATAACAAGCAGTAGAGAATGTACTGCATGCTAATCGTGGATGAGTTTTAGTGTTGCTTTTTTCACGCACACTCACACACAGAATAGTAAATACCTTAAATTCTGACAGCCATTCCTCCACCACTCCTTGGTCCATAGCCAACATGTTCCCTCATCTGCAGTGGAGTCACCTCTACCTGAGAGAGAGAGAGAGAGAGAGAAATATCGCATGAACACACACTCTGCATAATTATTGACACACAGCAAATATATAGCACATTTGCACATGCACATACACAATCACAGCTTCGACAAGGCTCCTCTGACGCTTACCAGCCTTCTATTGTTTGCTATCTTGATAAAAAAATTCTATCACAAACAGCAAACATTGCTATGGCGGTGGTGAAGAGTGAGTGCACACGCTCTAGGCATCGATTCAATACTCCTAAGAAGCATAAGTCTCTGTGTCCCTCCTGCTCTCCTGTTTCCCTCACATTCCTTTCCAGACACACACACCTCTGCAGCAAGAACCTAATCTCAACTCAGGCTTGCAAGTAGAAAAATCACCCCCACAGAGAGAGCCAGGCTGGTTTCACCACTGAGGCACTGATGTGAAAGAAAACGAGGCACAGCAGAATTTAGATGCTCGCTGAACAGGCTGCACAGTTTGGATTTCTTTAATTGGAGACAGACAGAGGAAGAGACTCTCACTTGCTTTAGTTCACATTTACTCTTGTTGAAACCAATACTCTTCTCCTACCACCACACTTGGCTCTGCTTTTCTCTAAGCACTTAACTTGTATGGATGTAGCTTCTTTTCTATTGAACCTCAATTACACTCTTTGTTTTCTTGCTTACTCTCTGGACCATTTCTTTCTCTTCCAACATCTTTTCAGTTCTGTGTGTGTGTGTGTGTGTGTGTTTTGTTGTTTTCTATTTTAAACTGTTGTCATGCAGTCACAACAGAAGAAGGTAGCAATACAGAGAGAGAGAGATAGAGAGATAAAGAGATAAAGAGAGAGAGAGAGAGACAGAGACAGAGACAGAGAAAAATATCAGCATAAAACTCAGACGATGATTACAGAACAGAGTGTGTTCAATTGAGACTCACTGTATTGGTCAAATTGAAATTTTGACCTGAAAGTGGTGCTGCATAAAATGCCGGAGCATCAAATATTTACATTTCTTTTTCGTGAGATGGACAAGGGTATCTGAACAAAACGCCAAATGTCAAACTCAGGTGATGCTACAGGAAAAGTCATGTGCCATGCCCTATTTTATTTGCATATCATCCTGTAAAATTTGTATATTAAAAACTAAAAAAAAAAAGGTAGAACCGACTAGTATTTCTGGAGCTGACTAGCAAAGGTAGACACATTTAAGAGAATAGTCCCTCACAGTGCACTGCCTTGACAAACTGCATGTATAAAAGTTCCAAATATTTATCGGCTCTGGCTAGGGCTGTGTATTTGTACTTGGTACATTGAAGGTAACATGAGTAACCAAGTACCAAGAGGAGTATCCAGGAGTGCTGCATTTAAGTAGTCATCAACTACTTTCAATAAATAGTCCACTAGTCAATCAATTACAGTATGTGTGTCATACTTTTTCACACATTTGCGATAACAAAATCTTATTAAAGGGTCTCAAACACAATTAGAAGAGGCTTAACTAATGCATGTGGGGCCAGTTAAGAGGTAGGTGATAGAGCAGAGTTCTTGATTTGCTCCAAGAGGGTTTTTTTTTTTTTTCAATGAGCTGTGAACTGATTGAACCAAATCCCTGGACTGATTATAAGAGACTGTTAGACTGCAATAACAAGAGAACTGCCTTCTTACAAGAATAATAAAAGTCTTTCCTTCTATAAATACTTTAAATTATGTTCAAGATGGCAAATAGAATATGATTACTATTTTTCACTATGAAATTTCAAGGATCAAACAACTAATGTGATGAAACAAAAAGTGAGATTGATTGATTGAAGATTGAAGAGAGGTTGATGACTGGAATATTCAGTCATTGTTCTATATACTAGGATCACCTTAATCAATATTTTGACTATTTTGATGTCACTATAAGACAATGGCAGACAAGATACATGTGCTTTCAGCTAAGTAAGAGAACAGCCTCTTTGCATTCATGATAAAGATTACAGCACTCTGTTTTTTTCCACAGTGGGGTATGCTGTGTCTGCTCTGTGAGAACAAGGCTAAATTAACCAATAAATGCAGAAACAAGGTCCATGTTTGGTATGTCTGGAAACACAGGCTGAAGAAAAGGAAGAGGGAAAAGAAGTCCTTTTATGCACACTCTTGGCACACAGAAATGGTCTTAAATATAAGCTTGAGTTCAAATGAGTATTTTTTCCACTTTATCTTCCACTTCCACCACATTCCTGTTTTTCCAGTAGAGTAAATTTCCTTTTAAAATGCATTATCCTTTCTCGATGTGAACAGAAAATATTCAGAATGCATTCTGGAAATTAATTCAAAGAAATAGACCATATTAGCGATTAAAAAGATAATAATCATTGTGATTGAAAACAGTATTAAGAACCTTTAGTGTAATCACAATTTATCTGTTTATGTATATGTATATGTAATACATATGTGGAAAAAAAATTAAATTAAAAAAGGACTATGGACTAAAAAATACTCTTCCTTAATCTCTGCCCTTGCTTTGCTCCCTCTGTCCTTCCACTCATCCTCCAACACAACATCACCCATCTCTCTCTTTCCCCCTCTTCTCTGTTCCCTAATCTGTCTTTCACACTCTCAGATGCTTTATTCTGTATTATTCCGGTCGGTACTTGGTCCCCCCATGACAGCCAGGTGTCTATTTATGGACTGTACCACTGACAGGAAAGACAAAGGGGGAAGGGAGCCAGTGACTCATGAAATGGGGAAGGATTATAAAGCAGAATAGCCTCCATTTAGAGAAATTAGTTCTTTGTTGCTGTATGTTGTTCTGTTCTTTCACGCTAGTGGAGACAACAAGTAGGACAGCTATCTAAAGCTAGCATGTGCATCTTGGTGGCAGGCTCACTGAATGACAAAATAATGGGCTGTAATTAGAGTGTGGATGAGTTAGTATTGTAAGAGGAAGGATTTGTCCACCTACACAGTCACTTTTAACCGTTCAACTCCATCCACAATGTCATCTGGGGCATGTCATCCGTTTCATCCGTATCCAGGAAAGGAAACCTGAGGACTTAAATCAGTAACCGCCTGCCACGCCGCCTATCTATTTAATATATTTGCTTCAGCAAGCTCAAAGGCTTAGCTGCAGTGACCCAAGAGCAGCAGCAAAGACTGGAAGCTCCAGTACAAAGTTATTGTTGGGGAATTTATGTAATTCAAAGTGTATTGTATCTTATTAAAATAACATAATTTTAATTGGACAAAAAATGAACTGAACACAGACACAAACAGGCTGTAAAGTGCCCATAGGCAAAATCGGATTTGTGATATGTGACTATGTTATTAAATTTGATAAATAAATTACTGAGATGGTTGCAGATTCATTTTCTGTCTTGTAAGGATGCTCCCATTTAAAAAAAAAAACATATCGTTCTTGTCATATTTAGTTTTTATACTAGTAACCCTTTTGTCTCATGGATGTGCTTGAATTTTCATGCCACCTGACGTTAATGGATATTGGATACTTGTGCCTAACTTAAACTGATAAGTTGCATACAGGTGTCAGAGAGAGGCTGCAAAGTAGCAGGATCACGTTTCTAATAAATCAGTGTTGTGGTATCAGATCAGAACTTGTGCTGCATTTGAGGCAGTAACCCTACTGTCTTTCAATCTACTAAATGTTTAACCAACTATTTGTACCAACTCTAAAACCAATATCATTTAGGTTAACGTGAGCAAAATAAAAATCAGTAATTGGGATTATTCATTCATGAAACTGGTGATGATTCAATATAAAAGTGTGTTCAAGTCACAAGGGACAGCAGTACAAACAGCATGTAATAGCCTGCTTATAAAACTTCAAGTTTCGTTTGACATACTGCAGACGAGTAGCTGGTGGAGGAAAATAGAAAACTAATTGCCCTGGGAGTACAATAGACAGTATAATAATGTTAAGGCAGATGTTTGTCTTCTGTCTTATTGGCCTTCTTCTTATCATTATGGACTCACTGATCGGCAGAAATCAATATTAGCCAACTAAACACACACACACACACACTACAAATGATGCAGCAGCTGGTGATCATCTTCTGTGTTGCTAAACCACACTGACCAGCACAAATATGCACACTGAATAAAAACAGTGTTAAAGATGAGTGGCTGAACAGACTTAATGAGCATGAGTAACAAACCAATAAAGTCTGAATGCAGCAGAGGGACAGGCAAGCACTGCAGCAGGAGAGCAAGATCAATAGCTAAATGAATTGAGGGAGAGATAAACTGATGTATGAGGAGATGAGGGATAAATGGGTGGTATAACAACCCAAAGGATGGATAACTCAAGAGGAGTGAGACAGTAGGGTCAATAAAGGAGAGTTCTTAGGTTACAATCTGTGCTGTCCATAGCAACCTTCCTGGGCTATGGGAAACACATGAGATAAGGACAAATAATGAATTGCACACCTCTGTGATTTAATAGACTCTAATCAAACTAAACAATCCTTTTTTGTTCATGTTTTCAACTAATGCAAACCTCTGACGGAGCCAACTACTTGCACCAGAGAGAGGATGTGTCACGCATTGCACAAGTGTGTGTTTATTCAATGTCTGGTTTGACAAAACCTGTTCCTGTGAGCTAGCTAAAGTTGACAGCTCGTTCCGTCTGAATTTACACCCACGCCACTGTCTTAAACTCTCACACACAAATACACACACACAGAGACACACACACAGAGACACACACACACAGAGACACACACACACAGAGACACACACACACAGAGACACACACACACGCACGGTTGGCAGTCTAAATGAGCTTATTTTTGACTCCTCCTTTCGAAGGCTGCTTCCAACACAAACAGGTCTCCTTTGCGTTTACATTCCTAATCCTTGTTGTAAGTATACTTGCATGTCTTTACAGAGTTAGCTCAAAAGATCTAGGCAAACACTTCACATATGCCACTTCAAATGGATAAATGCAAAAACCAGAGGAAATATTGACTTTTAAAACACGAAGTGTCCTCCAGTGTTCTGTAGTGGAGTGAGAACATACCTGTACGAGCGAGCTGTCAGAGTACTGAAGCAAGTCCATGTGAGGATGAATTAAAGGGGACACCCACACACATACATACACATCCCTCCCTGCTAATTACGTCATTTCCTATTACACATATGCTTTTAAATGTTCTTTCATCAGGAGGTACTGAGGCGAGTGCGTGTGAGAATGAATTAAGGGAACACATCCATGTGAGGCTAAATTAAAAGGGGACACCCACACACATCCATACACATTCCTCACTTGCAGTTCACGTCATTTCCCATTACACGTATTCTTTTAAACATTTTTTTTTTTCAGGAGGTGAGTGAGCAAATAAAATAAAAGGCTCAAGTTGAGGAATAAAAGGAAGCAGAGAAAGACGAAGTGGGTGTTTCTGAGACCAACAGAGCTTCCCCCAGCTGCTTTTTCCTGTGGTGCACGGAGCAAACCACATAAGCTTTTGGTTAGGCTGATAATACAATAACACCCAAATGACAAAGCCCTCAATGAATTACAGCTATGGGGAGACTAAGAGATCAAATAAGGTAAAAATGAATCTGTATTAGGCAAAGAATCCTCAGCTAATTCAAATCTTTTACGTTCACTTCCAAACTACTATTAAACTGTTCAATTGCACTGACCAATGTAAGAACCAGAAACTACAACAGTATGTCTCCACCCGAAATCTTAAAACTAGGTCAGTTCTCAACTGTCAACAAGCTAGACCAGTGTATCCAAGCTTGTTTCAACTTGAATGGAAGAAAAAGCAATTAAAGTTCCATTGTAGCTTCTCTGTTCCTTGTTTAAATAGCCCAGCTGGACATGAATGTAAGCGCATATGAGTGTGCATGTTCCTGTCCTCCTTGTGTCCATTTCAAATGTTCTCATGAGCCAAACAGCACACTAAGATATGTTTTTTGAAAAATATTTAACTGTCAAGCTGCATCATTTGACAATTTGATTTTAATTCTCAACAAAGTGTGTTCAGATGACGCTGCTGCTTCTTTTTATTCTTCAAAACTTCACTGAGCACCAAAGTGTGCATTTGTTTTGGTCTGAGATGTGGGGGCAGTATGTAGTAGCAGTGTATGTCACACATAGAACCTTTAATGAACTGTTTTGAAGAGCTGTGGGGTGTGAAAGAAAGTTGAAGTCAAGGTTATGCAACTGTGGTCATAAAGAGCAGAGCCTCAAACACACCCAGAGCTCACAGCTTGACCTGATCTCCCCTTCATCAGTCCTGCTAAGAGCTGTTTACACCATTTATCCATTCCTAGGACTTAAGTATTTTGTTTTAACAACCTTCCTGCAGTTTGTACCATATCTTTTTATGCTGTCTGTGTCTATATTCTTTATTTGGATTATTCTGGCCTATAGTACCCTGTTGCATCATCACCTCCCACCTTGCTCTCCCCTCGGGTCTTCTTCAACAGCAGGTTGCTTATGGGTTCTGCTTTCTGCCTCTGTATTCTCTGTCATCCACACACACAAATTTATAGCAGAGGACTGCCTGTAGCTAAGGAGATATGACAGCAGAGTCTGTGGTTTGTGTGTGTGGTTTTTGCTACTGAGGCAGACAGATAGAGAGATCTGACGGAGAGGAATCCTCTTATAGCAGCCTACGCTACTTTCTCTGTTGCCTCTAAGCCAGTGATGCATCTTCGTCCCTCCTCTCGCCCCTCCAATTCCCTGTCTTCCTTCAGCAAGTGAGCCTAAAGCGGCTAGTGATTAACATCACTTATTTTTCAATTTAAACGCTCTTTTATCTCCCCTTTTAAACTGCAATTGTCTCTGCTTTTCTTATCACAGAAAACTCTATCATAATCTATCAATGCTTAGCCAATATTGAAATATTGGCTAAACATTGATACCTTTCAGTACTTCACCAATGTTGTGCTCATATATTCAGAATTTGGTGTAGAAATAAATTGCAGAGGAGAGGGATGGAACTGTTTGTTATTGCTCAAATTGTCACGATATTTAATGAAACCTCAGGCATGGGTGACTCTTCTCTTGGTGGGATGCTGGGTGACAGCAGAGCCCACACAATCTTCTTGCTCTATGACCTGCTGTGCTTTATTGTCAAAAAGTATAAAGAGAAACTAAAAGTCATGGACTCAACACATGAACAAGTCTGCTATGCACGTACACACATACACCACACATGCCAACGCCCTAATGACATCATTTTAACAGTCCACCAAGAGTGACAAACCCAACTACACAAGAAATCTCTAAAGGGCAAACCTCCCCTTGCAGTGAAAAGTGATAACTGGCACAGTACCAAAAGCACATCCTTTGAGAAGGGGACAGAAATAAAACGTAAAATGAGAATAATTTAACATTTTTGACAGCATGCACAGGAAGGAAGAGACACTTCTCTTAAGAAAGGTTGCCATGGGGCTCTGTAGAAAAAGTCACACCAGTCTCCTTCCGACAGGAAACCCCTAAAGTGGGTGAGTGGTACGAAGGAAAGCTGCATCACATGATAGCCATTAGAAAAATCCTAACAACGCATTATCTCACAAACCAGTCTGCAGTAGTGCCTATTCTTGCTAAACTGGCACACACACACGCACACGGAGAATTCACCTGAGGAATCCTAACAATTATCCAGACAAAGTCCTGACAGACCGCACAGACCAGACTACCCCAGGTATAACTCAACAGGATCAGATCGGGCAGGATAAACGTGACTTGATCAATTCTACATTTAACGCTGTAAAACGGTTGATATATGTAGTTTTTTAGCCTAAGATTTTGTTAACCTTCCTATTATAAGTGAGGTTTATTTCACATTTTCACGTTCACTTCACATAACCTGTCGCTAAGCACTGATAACCGGCTAACGCACTTCTCCTTATACAAAGTTAAATTCTGTCTTGAGGTAAACATTAGCTTTCCGAGTCATATAATGCAGTGTGTTCATTGACCACTATCAGACAGAGACTGTAAATTAATCCTCGACCGTCAAGCACTCACTATCACGGTTCGCTGAATGACTTCGAGCTGTCACTACGGTTGCTTACAGATTAGCTTGCTAGTTAGCTAGCTTGGCTAAGGCGCGACACCAAGTAAATTGGGGAAGTTTATGTTTACTTACTGGCATGCTATCTGTCAATTTCCTTGTATCGCTGTCCTCTATTGTTTCGCCAAGACGACTAAACGGCTATCACTTGGCTACTCCATAAATCTCCTCAATAATTTATCAACATCAGCTCCTTCCATCTTCATTACTTTCTCCACTCAGACTACCTTAGACGAGGGTACTCGGTCTCCAGGGAGTGACAAGCGTCTGAGCCAATAAGTAGGCAGTATATAATCTAACTGCCGCGCCCCCAAATACGACATCCAATCGTTATGACGCCAGGCTGCACGTTAATAATTTCCACGATCACGGTAGGTTGTCGCTGTCAGTCACTGCTCTTTGACGGCAAAGTGATCTACCTGAAGTGCTTTAAATAAATCACATAAATAAGTAATTAATTGACACTTTGCACATTATTTCAGTGTAAGAATAATCGATTGCAATGCAGCATGTAGTGACACCTGAATGATGTCGAGTCAAAATATATTAATATTCCTTAAAAATATACTCACATTTTAATTTTAAACAGTATAAATTACAATCTTTTAACTAATTTGTGGCCGAACAAGGCATCTTATCAAAGTCATTGACATAATTAATATGCCAGTTGCCAGTTTTTTAAACATTTTTTTTCCCTAAATGTTATCAATTTACTTATCTCCTTCCAATACCTTTTCATTTAGAAATCAACAGTTAATTCTAAAGTTGAAGTAGGTTGTTCATTCTGAAAAAAAATTATTGCAAATTAATCTGTAAAGCTTAAGGTGAAAGCAGTAGGCTGCTCTGTCTCCCTCAAATAAATAATGTATGACTACTTAACAATAACCGCTTGAGCAATAAATTTTTCAAAATTATCAAATGGCATATGGCTATTTGTTTATTTGCTTTCACATTAATACTAGACGGAAGTCTGTAGATTTTAATCAGCTGATAAATGGATGGGATTCTGTTAATAACCAGCAGTAAATCTTCTCCGTCTGGAGAGTAAAATAACAAAACAATACAGCCAAAATCAAAAACAAAACTCTGGTTAAATTCCACTTGCTGCTATACAGAGATGTGTTCTATCCTGTAAAGCAATGCATTATTGGAGAAATTTATTATCCGGTGCAGCTTCAAACCAGAATACTTTTTTATCTACTCCTCTTTCAACAATCTTTCCTAAAAGCGAAGTTTGGCAGAAAATCAAATATAACATTAAACAAATACAATAAATAGAATAATAAAACAAATAGGAATACATTTATCATTCCAAAATAAGCCTGTGATTTACAGAATCTATTATAATGTAGTGTAATTTCTGAGAACCAGACTAGATCTGTACAAAATGAATTAAAGTTCAGCTAGAGAATGCTTGAGTGAGCCTGCATTGCCCCCTAATGTTAGCTGGTAAAAAACACCATTCAAGAAAATACCTGAGTATGCCCCCAGACAATTTACACAGACAATATAATTTTAGTGTTAGTGTTCGTGTAAGTCTGCTAACATCAATAAAACATTTAAAAGATAGATATGATCAAACATTATACAAGAGGCTGCATTGCCCTTCATATCATAGTGTAGGCCCCCACTTTGTAGATTTAAGTAGAAGAGTGATCTTCAGTGTGTGTTTGTCACATAATCTATTTTTTAACTTCTCTGACACTCCTATTTTCGTTGCAAATATTAGGATACAAATGCAGGTCATTGATACAGATATAAGGCAGCCTTGTGCGTGTTAACAAATAGGTCAATAAACAGTAGTTTGGAAGTGTTGTCTACTAATACGAGTTACCAAAAGGTGTTTATGACCTCTGTAAAGATTTGGATTCTGTATTCTTGTATCATGGGTTTATGGGGGGTTTTTTCAAACAAAAGTAAGTAAAATGTGCACTACTACAGATGAGCCCCTGATATCTGTGCAATCTCAGTGAGGACTTCTCCGGCCTGTTGTCTGTATCCCAGTGACAACTCCTTCGCCCTCCTCACTTCCCTCATGTTCTCCTCCAGGTTTTCATTCAGTCTTCCTCGTTCCTGGTAGGTTGCTGCAGCCCCCTTCACTTGCTCAGCCATGTGATCTCTGCTCCGGAGCAGCCAGCCAATCATCTCTTGCAGTGTGGTACCCTTTGATATGGTGGCCTTGGCACTCTCAGAAATGCCCTTCATTTCATCCTGAGCCAATCGCAAATGTGGAGGCAGTGGTTCCTCCTCGCTTTCCCCTCCCAAACTTACAGGAACAACATCGAGGGTGAAGTCATAGCCCTTTATCTTAAGGGAGATCCTTAACTTGTCTCCTGGAAGTGGATCCAAACAGAAAAACAAACAAACAAGTCTAAGGCTGCTATCACATAACTTGTACAGGCAGAGAGCTCTGAGTTTGTTACTCACCGTGCTCATCGCTGATCCTACCCACACATTCAGTTAAAGCCAGTGTATCATCCTGGTTACAGCCATAGGTCTGTCGCAGGTTTCTGATGTGTCGGACCAAGGCCTCATGGCTCTCCTGCTGTGTATTGAAGGTCTCTGCCATGTCAGAAAACCTCTGGTCCAACTCTGGCACACACACTCGCCTCATCACCAGCCTGCCGATCCGCTTCACGGTCTGTGATTCTGAGGGGAAAACAAGGGTATCACACAACAGACACACAAATAAGAACAGAAGAGGATAAATTCATTCGTGAATTTATGTATTGGAGGTGTATAGGTTTGAGAGACAGACACATAGATGGTTAGAAAGACGATGTACCACTCTGTGGTGGCCGGGTCTGCCTGGCTGATCCAGCTTCATTCCAGTCAGATGGTCTGGATTGCAGGAGAGGCTGCCTCTGAAATTGAAGTTTTCTTTAAATAATTCTCTTACTCACTGGCTCTTCTCAGAAAGAGACAATGAGCACTGAAAAGCATTTGTTCCCTTGGGTAAGTACTTTGTCATAAATGCACCTTGTGGTGTGTTCATGTTTCACACCTAAAGATATTTCACGTGGTCCATACTGCCTTGATTAACTCTAAGGTTTACTGGTCTCTGTATTTGTGGAAAGACAATAATAAACTGTAGTAATTTAGTAGGTTTTTTTGTCTTCTTATAAATCACGAAAAAAAGTTCAATTGTATTTTTTTCTAACGACTGTATGTTATAGCATGATTCAAATAGGCTGTGTTAAAGCTTTTAAGGGGTGTTCCCCTCGTCGTTCTTACTTTCAATTAGTCGGGGTTAATCCAGCCCAGCAAAATGAGTGACCCAGTGTCTTGGTTTGACTTTAAAGGAGCCACTAATGTTTTCTTTGACCCTTACATTAAAATCGATACATACCTCGTTGTCGGAGTTTTCATTTGAGAAGCAGCAACAGCAGAAAGAACGGAGCATTTTCTGCAGCTCGGGTGTCTCTCAGTTTTGTTTTCGGGTCAGTTGGTTTTGACAATGTATCTGTAGTCCGCATACCACATGACGTCAGTATCACGAGACTATTGAAAAACTTTTCTTCCTGGTTATGCTTACTGAACTACGGTACAGATGTGAACGTGACGGATAGGTGCACCCACAGGTGCGCTGCTGCAGCTATCTGAACCAACGCTACCGTTGCAATCGACTGTTTCAGATTATTAACTATTAATGTAAATCAATAAGAAATCTGCTGTTAAGCGGGATACAAACACGTGAAATGTGTTTTCTTCTGCATGCCAAATACGACTGCACCACGAACTTAAATTAGTTCCATAATTTGTACTAGTCTGGAGTGTAAGGTTGGTTCGTCAAATCTGTCGCTAGAGGGCGAACGCGAGTATGTCCAACTAGAACAGAAACTGTAGAAGAAGAAGGGAACCAAAACCACAGCTAAGTTATATAAATAGTTTTAGCTCAGAAAAATGTACTAATATAAGCCGCTTTTTAACTGTTTCAAAACCTGACGGCGAGTCAATCTTCTGGACTCTTGTCGAGTCTTTTTAAACAGAAGCTGCCATAAAACTTGCGGCTTTTTTACTTCTTATAATTACAACAAGGCTAGCAAACTGTCAGTTGCAAAGCAGCAACAAAGAGACTGCAGCTGCACGCTCCCGGAGGTGGTGCTGAAAGTGTTGTAGCTTATTTTGACTGAACGGGTTACATTCATCAGACTGACATGACGGGGGTAGCGTCTCCAGAGAAGGCGTCAAGCTCCAAGAAGAAGAGCGAGAGGAAGTGTGCCACCAAAGAGGAGTACAGACAGCTGTCAGGCATCATGGCAGTTATGAACAACCTGAGGAAACAGGTGTGTGAGGGAGAACATTCAAAACAACGGGAGGAATTTACTGCTTGTATGTGTGTTTATGTCCCTCCTCGTCTTAATGCTTTATAATTGTGTGTGTGTGTTTGCCTCAGGGTACTCTCTGTGATGTGACCTTGGTGGTTCAGGGGAAACACTTTCCTGCTCACAGAGTGGTGTTGGCTGCTGCCAGCCCCTTCTTCAGCCTCATGTTCACCAGTAAGTGCGTATAATAATGGACAGACGTGTTGGATACTTTATACATTATTGAGCCCAAGTGGACCACTACAGTGAGAAAATTGCTTGTGATTGCCTGTGATTTCTGATAGAACATATTTTGGGAGGTTGCAGATGCAGAGTTTAGGGTAAACACAAGAAACTTGTGCTACAGAAAATGGACCAGACTCAGTGCATAGCTCCCTAAACTTAACAACTGCCTTG
>JAQMCX010000019.1:3766351-3825408 GCA_029814765.1 Acanthurus leucopareius | reverse complement strand
ACACACACACACACACACACACACACACACACACACACACACACACACACACACACACACACACACACACAGGGAAAAAGAACAAACATACAAACACATTACTTCCACTTTGCCATGTTTTTCCCTACGTCTTTTACAATTAAAGGGGATTAATGGAATTCAAAAGTCTTTCAGTCAGAGCACAGGTAAATAATTTTTACAAAGTGACACTACAACATTACGCTTCACTACATACAAAATTCCATCAACCTGTATTGTTATGGGGAGGCATAGGAAATCTCAAGCTATTCAAACTAATCTCAAGCTTTGTTTTAAACATTTTATATCAAATAGATTTGTTGAAGTTTGATTCTAAATTTATAAAATTTGCTATTATATCCGTTTTATAAAGGGTTAAAAAAATATGTATATACACACACACATAGATACATATATACATTATATACATATAGATAGATACATAGATAGACATAGATATATTAACATAGATAGATATAATTATATATAGATGGACAGATATGGCTGCAGCTTTAGTCAACATAGGGGGAAAAATTCAAATTGTGTATCACTGCTTCTCTTTCATGTCGCTGAGCCTTACCATTGTAGGTGGGGTTCAGGCATTGGCAGCAGCAGGAGCTGATTGAGACACAGTGCACTCCAGAAGCAGGCCTGCCATTGGCTGAAACTATGAGCAGCTCCAACGTCCAGACCTGATCTTCTCCATTGCCTCACACGTAGCTGCTCCAGTGCCGCACACATGTTGCGTTCCGCAGCCAAGTTTAGCTGTGGGACTAGAATGACACACAGCATCAACAGGTTTTAGATCATTAGGGATTAGACACTTTCTTCTTCCATACTTAGATAAATGTAACCTTGACGAACAACATGAAAAAATATAACACAACTAACCTGCATGTTGGAATTGGGGAGCACCAGGTTGGGTGCTCCAGGACAGCTCTCCATAAACCATGCCCAGCACCAAAGCCTGGAGCTGGGGCTGCGAGGGTTTTGGTATGGCCTCTTTCAGCCAGAAGCCTGTCACTGCTACAGGTAGCCTCAGGTGGAGGGGAACACTTGTCAGGGCAGACTCCATTACCCCCAAGACTTCTAACAGGACACCAAGACGAACCGCTCCAGGAGCCTGGATGAAATTAAGGAATAAGGTTAAGAAATGTAAAATTGCATGCACAATTCCTTTTAAAAAAAAAAGTAGATTCCCCAATGAAATCAATTAAACAAAACAAAATGAAAATTTTTTTGTTATGTTTACCTGTCCAAGTGTATCCAGATGTAGGGGGGTTCTGGGCAGATGGACCTCCACCTGGTTTTTGATCAAGTTCAGATCAAGACGGTTGTACTCCTCCACACAAATCGGGGGGCTACAGCTCTGAGCCTGCACTGTAGCTGGACCAGCTGCTAAATCTACATCGTGGTGCGTGGGTAAAAGAACGGCGCGACCCCTACCTCCGCCAGACTGACCACCTCCCCACCCCCTTCCCCCCCGCCCTCTCCCACCTCTCACACACTGGCTGATGTTTTCTGGTGCACACGGTACCTGTGCTGGGACATCTTGGCCTCTCTGCAGTACTATCCCATATATAGCCTGGCGTATGGCTCTGGCACAACAGTGGCTGCTTGCTAGCTTGCTATTCTCCACCTGTGGGATGAGCAGGACCCGGTGCATGACCATGGCATCCACCACCAAAGGAGCCAACAGTCCCTGCGCCGCAGCCAACGAAAGACACTCTGGTAGGCCAGATATCCATCCTCCAGGAGCCACCTTATGTTCAGAGAACCAGCGAGCCAGAGAGCTTTGATAGATGATGTTGTAGTCCTGCATACCCGCCCACAGCTTTGAACTGAGCCCACCTTTCTGTCCTCTCTTTCCTCTACCACCTCCATCTCTACCTTCCTCCCCCATCAGCCTGCTCACTTCCTCCAGGGCCTCTGCCGCACTTGAAAAAGAGGATAACCATTGGAGGATGAACTCAATGCGGGAAGGGGTATTTTTACCCCTGCCACCACCCCTTACTTGTGAATTCTCAATCAGGTTACCCAGGAGTGTCTCAGCATCCTTTGGAGCACCATAGTCATTACCAGTCAGGACAGCAAATAAGGGTAGCAACTCCTTGTTGATGTTCTTAAACCGGCCACACAGCCCACTGGCGGTGTAGCACCTAGCTGGAATGTAGCGGTGAGATGCTTTACCGTTAAGGTTGTTCCACTGGAAAAATCGAAGTGGAAGGTAACCACCTAAGATAAGAAAACAAAGCCCATAAGAAATATGTACACAATAACAAAATCAGAACTATTAAATAGTCAGACCCTTCATTGTCTTTTGTATAATGAACTCAGCAGAGTGGGCAAATTTAAAAGCCTGGAACCAGGTTTACTCTCACTACCATTTACTACAAATGTCTATTGGGATCCTTGTTAATATACAGAAGAAAAATCCTGTCGCTACCCACACCTGGAAGGTCAAAGATGTAAAAGTCACTGTCGTTGGATAGAACTGGGCAGTTCCACTGGCGAGCCAAACATGCAATTTCCCGGTCAGCTTCAGCTGGACACTGGACGAGTGGCACTCCGTTCTGAATGAGGACCTGAATGAAAACATCTCTTGTGATGATGGGGAGAACAGAACCATTGCGGCCATGAGAGAGGCTGTCTGCCTCCTTTATCTTGGACTGCAGACGCTGACGCAGAGTGGGAAACTTCTTGTCACTGGGGTCAGTCCCTTATGGCCACAAGAGGAAAGCAGAAATAAAAATGTTTGTTGCCGTTATGAATTCAGACACACTTGGACTGGTGCAGATTTTAATTAACTTCCCATTTAGTTTTAACAAACATCAGCAAACAGCTTCTGTTAGGTTTAATTTATTCAGCAAAGCAGTGCATACACAAACCAAAACATCTGATTAAACTGCATAGTATGAGTAAAAATGTAATAGAAAAAACCCTGGAACAAACAATGTTGAGAAAATTGGGATGAGTTTTAGTTTTGTTTATTTGCACAGACTAATACACAAATAAAAGAAAATTAATGTGGAGAGGAAAAGAGAAATATAGATACAATTCTCATAGAAATGTATGTTGAGTAAGTGTTACTCAGTGAATTTCTTTGAAAAATAAAAGATTAAATTATCTGAAAATTTTCTTTCATGAAATTGTAGCCAAATGCATACTTGGAAACATTAACATAATCAATTTAAAAAGGTTATATTTCCATAACCAAAGAAGCTGCTGGGGTGTTGCAATTCTAAAGTATCCTTACCTCCATCCAGCACCACATATGGCTGGACGTTACAAGCTGCCAGCGCAGAGAGGAACTGGGTGAGCAGGCAAGCGAAAGCCTCGTAGTCCCCTCCATGCTGCTGGTCCAAATTGTGGGTAAAGTAGAGGCGAAAATACAGACTGCAGCCATCAATAACCAGGCGACTGTCCCTGAACCTCACATCCTTGAGGAGGTTTCCGTTCCCCTCCACGAAGGTAGTCAGACCCTGGACGCCCATGGGATCTCAGGGTCTATGAAAACAACAAAACAATACAGTAACAAGGTGAATGAGTAACGTACAGGGATGCTGGTGTGTGCCACACTGCCTGGTTGGTCTTTAAGGGTGTGGACTCTGTGGATTTTCAGATATCCAATTTTAGATTGCCATGGAAAAGACTTATAACAAGCTCACACTGCTGAGGAGACAGTTTATTTTTCCTACCAGACGTTATGACTATTTGTTGAACTATTACGACATAACGGAAAGTATACTGCAAAAAAAACCCATTTACACTGGAGGGACTTGAACGATATGTGAAGTGCATCTTTAAAAAAAAATGAATATGTTGTTCTGAAATTTATCATTTCAATACGTACATGTTAGTTTATACTAACGGATTTGACTTTCCTTTACCTCTGCTCTGCTTTTCTTCTTCTTTAAGGTTTGGCGGAAGTTGGCATGCACATTGTTGCATTGCTGCCACCGTCAGGTTTTGTTTTTGCTTAATATCCATGCAATCCAAAGTTGTTTTACAGCCCAGTCTAATTTCTGTTTACATGCGGGCACCCAGGAAGTGAGCCGCACTTGGAAGCAAAAATGATATGCTGGCCAAATCGGAGTATTGCAAGTATGGCGTCGGTAACGTGGTGCCATTAGGCCCAAAAATACTCTTTCCTATGTACTAACATGGGAAAAGTGACTTACGCAATTAACCGGATCAATTTTCTGTGGATAAATAAACTTACCAGGACGAACACTTAAATGGTCTCTTTAAAATTTATGAAGTTTTCTTCCTCAATTTTTCCCTTGTATCAGAGATCGGGGGTATTTTTCTCGGCTTTGTGAACGCGCATCAGAACTACAGGACCGCGCCTGACTGCACGTTCATGTGCAACACGGTTTAAAATAACACATTCACAGATGCACTGATCTATTACCGTTAACAATGGTAACGTTTTGATTCTGATTAGAAATTATGATAGTCCGTTGTTTTGATTTAATATTGGTTAATCTGACATTTTTGAGCTGAACTCTGCACATGAGACAGCTGGGAGAGATGCAAAGCCCAACAGTGAGTTGGCCTGTCATCAAAACCAACCTGATGACACTTATTGAATTAACAAGTTAAAGCTGTTTGAGAAGAATTGAAAAAACAGCGTTTTAGTGAACAGGTTCTTGATGCAAGAAAATTGTTGAGAGTTTGTGAGAATTCTTTTCTCTGATGACATTTCAAATAAAATCTGATGTCACAAAAGTAAATAAATATTATAAATTCATTATCATTATCAAAAATAATCCACTCTCTCTCTCGTTGTTAAACTTTTGTAATGAATTAGAGCACCTATAATGAACAAACCAACAGGAACAACCCATATGTATGAAATACATGTTTACATCACTTGATCAATTATTTTCTTGTTATACTTCAAAGTAAAAACATTGGCTTGCAGCAAAGTTATGCTATTGCTTTAGCCATTTTTGCGCTACTTAAACAGAGGATATTGTATTTTAAAGCACATCACTGAATAAAAATACTAGAAAATTAAAAAGATTTTGACATAGAAGATACAATAGGAAACCTATATGCCCAAATCCAACAATCACGTTTTTTTCTCGCGAGAGAAAGCGAGAACGCAAACGCTAGCGAGCGCGCTAGCCAGTTTTGTTCTCCCATTTGAAATAAATCTCGTTTTATTTTTTGCCACAATGTCTGGAGGAACAAACCTTGGGATTCCCGGGACGAGCCAGGGCAGCTCCGGAACATTTATGCACCGGAAAAAGGACAGCAGTCCATCCGCTCGGTTCTGGGAGAGTCCGGATACTTTAGCCCAGCTGGAGATGGTGCGACAGTGGATCGGGAAGCAATACAAAAAGGTAGTTAGCTAGCTAGGAAACTAGCTACCAAGCTAGCCGCCCCCTGCTAGCAAGTCAAACTGTAAACAAACGTCTCATGCTGGATAACGTTACGTTTAACAATCTCACAGACATGCAATATTTGTGTGATGAAGTGAAGCAGTGCTGCGTAAAAGATAAAGCGCAATTATTTTGTGGGAGGAAATCTTCACCAGGGCCACTTAGGATCCTATTCTCAGCCTCACGATTTGAAGGTTTCATAAAATGCTGTAATCAACAGAGTCTGGTATTTATAATATTTAATTAAAATAAACGAACGTACCACCTTATTTGGGCTGAATAAAAGTGTACAGAGCTTGACCGGGTCGTCGTGACACTACTATTTACAGTTAACGTTACCTCAGGTGTTCATGTATTTCCATTCCTTTGCCACTTATAACTATAAGAACACGCATCATCTTAGTTTGTAAATTGCACTTAGTAAAGTAAGAAACGCTTTCTTCATATTTTTAAATAAAAACGTGTGTTTTGCCTGTTTGCATATAAGTATGTGCTGGTGGATGCTCCATCGTGTCAAGCTCTGGCCACAGTGACCATGCAGCTTCTCCAGTTTCAAGAGGATGCCTTTGGCCGTCAAGTTTCCAGTCCTGCTCTCACCAAACTGCCTGTGAGTCTGTTTCTCACTGTGCAGTTTTTGTGTTTGAAAAATATTTTAGAGTGCCAGCAGTCTCCAAATCTAAAAATATTGTGCTTTGTCTGCAGGCACAGTGCTTCTTGGACCTGCGGCCAGGTGGTGGACTCTGCCACATCCTTGGCACAGCCTACAAGTTTAAGGCTGAGCAAGGCTGGTGAGTTGCAGGCCTCTAATGCCTTTTACTTTTTTACACCAGTATTCTTCATAACATCCCACTTTCCATTTTCTTCTTTTACAGGCGAAGGTTTGACCTGCAGAATCCATCCAGAACAGAGAGGAATGTTGAGATGTTTGGTACCATTGAAAAAGCACTGATTCAGGTGACAAAGACATGTGTATAAATACAAACACACACAAGCACTCCAAGGGCACACTGCTAATGAACTTGTGCTTGTGTTTTTTGTGTCTACAGAACAACTGTATGTCACTGCCTGTGGTATATCTGGACCCTGCACTGGATCAGGAGCTTTCCAGCAAACTTACCAATATTATCACTAAACACCAGGTAAAGTGCTTTTAAGGTGTTAAAGATGAGCAGACAGAGGGTTAAAAAGACTGATAAAGGAGAAGATATTTATAGATTAAAGCTCTGGCTGATGACAAAGTAGTGAGTGTATAAAGCCCAGTGTAGCTTTGATGCTCTGCAGCTCAGTATGCACGTTACCAAGTCACAGTTTGTCCCCCCGCAGGGTACTTTCACAGATGACAGAACACTCGCCAGCCACCACATCTACCCCTCACCTGCTTCTATAGATGAGGGTATGTTACACTTTCTGCATCTGTGTGGGGTTTTTTGTTTAAAGCCTGGTACTTATTCATCTTGATCGTTTGGTTAATGCACATATGTTTTCAGATGAATGGATGCGTCCTGTCATGCGAAAAGACAAACATGTGTTGGTACACTGGGGAATGCACCCTGACAGGTAAAGCACAGACATGCAAACTTACTCAGGTCACTCTTGGAGAAATTGTGTTGATTTAGATTAATTTGCTCGATACTTTACCTGATCTTAACCACTGAACCAGTAATCATCTGTTTTCTAGTTGGCACTTGACCTCAATTGTACCAGCTGTCATTAAGTTAGTCTGGCAATGTGTCCTTAAAGAAGCCTAATTCATACACGCACACACACACAAAGATGTACCAAAAGAATACTTACTTTTTATGTCTCTTTTCACTTTTTAACAGTTACGATAGTTGGCTGTCCTCAAGTGATGTGGAGGGAGAGGTTGAAGAAGCACCGCACTCAGAAAAGCCCTGGCGGGTAAGTGCTGCAGTACACATACGATAAGCGACCCCAAAGGCTATAACACTCTGTATGCAAAGATTTAACTCAGAAACAGACCAGAGGCTCTATATAAACAATAAGGGATTTTATATTGATTTCTCTGAAACATTCAACACTTAAATGAGTTACTAAAGTACTGTAAAGGTAGAGACTTTTCATTTATCGGCCAAAGTTAACTTGTGTTTGATTGTAATGTGGTGTGTGTTCATTTTGGACACTTGACAACATACACCTAATTTTGTGTGGGTGTGTGCTCTTTAGGTCCATGCTGGCTGGGTGCTGGACACAGATGTTTTCAATGAGTGGATGAATGAGGAAGATTATTGTGTAGACGAAAGGAACGAACCTGTCATTCTCCGCCAGCGTATTCACCTCAGAGACGACCAGGTTTGTGTGAAGCTGTAGGTGGTCCTCAGGGCCTCTAAAGGGGAAGGTGTTCTCAGTTAAGAATGAACAAATCCGAAGGTTTCCTGGTGGTTAAAAAAGATGCAATTGTGAACCACGAGATGGTCAATTTTCCAAAATGCGAAAGATCTTGATCTGTGACATGTCTTAGTTAAACTCTTGCCTTCTCAGTTTTTTTCAATACCATCTACCGTCTGTTGCAGGACTCCAAAGCCACTGCTTCCAAGAAAAGAAGACGTTCCCCCTCTCCCCCCTCCTCTGAAGGTCGAAAGAAAGGAAAGAAGGGGTAAAGAATAACAGTTGTAAACAAAAGCTGGGTGTAGTCTTGATCTGACTTTTTTGTGTGAAGCCCCAGTGTTGTTTTGTGTGTGTGTGTGTGTACATAGGAGAAGGCGTGGACAACAGGAGGAAGAGCCGGAAGATGACTTGACGAAAGACATGGAGGACCCAACCCCTGTTCCTAACATGGAGGAGGTTATACTACCCAAGATCGGTAAAACAATCAAAAACAGTTGCCAAGAAACTGTCAGTTAAAAGTGGTCAGTAAAGAAGCAATTCTTCTCAAATCCATTTTTTAAATGTTTCTTCCTCTCTTGTAGTCAACCTGAAGAAGGACAGTGAGAATACTCCCGTCAAAGGAGGGACCATGGCAGACCTGGGTATGTTCACCCATGATAATGTTTAAATTTGAAAAGGAGAACAACGTGAAAATCTTTCTGTTCAAGACATGAAAATAAACGTTTGCTCTTTTGTTTTTGTGTGTGCACCATGAGTTTCATCCTTCCTTCACCATTTCTTTTTCCAGATGAACAGGAGGATGATTTCCCTGGGAGGGTAAATATGATGTCATTCTTCTCAAATAAATGTTTTGTAAATACAGAGGGGTTAGTTAGTCTGTATCAGTCAGTTTTATGTGTCGATGTTCGTAAATTTACTCTGTACAAACATATGTGTTTGTGTGTCTAGGAAGATGAGGAGGGAAGAGGAGAGATATCTCGTCTGTCAGAGGGAGAGGAAAACATCACAGAACAAACCCATCATATCATAATACCAAGCTACACATCTTGGTTTAATTATAACAGGTAAATAAATATATACACAAAGATCTTCACACCTGTTATGTTTATGACATTAGCTCTGCTAATATATAGACAAATGCTGCTATTTTAATCCATTTAAAGGCTGAAAGGGAATGAAAAAGGGAATGCTCCATATAAATACTTCAATCAGAGGAACCATTCATTCAAACATGTAAACACCAGCCCAAACCACATCCCACAAAAACAATGAAAAGCAGATCTTTAATCTGAAAAAAAGCAAGCAATCGCAGGAACTACCGACTGTTGAAAATTTTTTATTTTATTTTATTTTTTTGGACCTGGCATCAGTGAGTACATAGGTTTATGCATTGACCAATACTATGTAATGAATTTATTAGAAACACGATCCTGCTACTTCCTGCTACTGCTACTGCTACTAAAGCTTTTTTTCAATGCATAAGTAGCCAGTATTCATAAACGACAAGGAACCTGTGACACTTTTATCTATAACATAACATCCAAGCAGGATAATATATATATACTGCTAATCTTATTCTCTCTATATATAAATATTATTGTAAATATAAAACATATTTACAATAATATTTAGATTTTTTAAAATGCATTAGCATCAGTTCCATACTCAGTATCAGTTGACACACAAAGTTCAGGTATCAGTATCAGAAATATAAAATGATATCAGAGCATCTCTACTAAAAAACCCTCCATGTTCGAATTCCAGCATTCACTCGATAGAGAAACGTGCACTGCCTGAGTTCTTCAATGGAAAGAATAAGTCCAAATCTCCAGAAATGTGAGTACTGCAGACATTTACGCTTTACTATTTAAAGTTTTATCGGATGATGTGGGTGGCCTCACTAAAAACAGAATCTCTCCTGTTCACTGCAGCTTCCTGGCATACCGTAACTTCATGATCGACACATACCGTCTCAACCCCCAAGAATATCTCAGTTCAACGTCCTGCAGGCGCAACCTCACCGGAGACGTCTGTGCAGTCATGAGGTATAATTTCGGTGTGGGTGTTTGCTACCATGCAGTGTTCACTGCATCTGCTAAATTACGTGAACTGTGTGGGTGCTCTGAAATACGAATCTGTTGCCCTATTAAATATCTGTTAATGTTGGGAAGAACCGTGCTGTATGTGGTGCGCCTTAACAGCAGCTTTTACTCACAGTATGTCATGTGCAGATTTGTCACTGTGTTTTACTTATTTCCATCTGTGGAGAAACCTGCAACACACCAAACTGAACAGAAAGAAAAAAATCCTTCTTATTTTCCAGGGTTCATGCGTTTTTGGAGCAGTGGGGTTTGATTAACTACCAGGTGGATGCAGAGAGCAGGCCCCTCCCCATGGGACCCCCACCCACCCCTCATTTCAATGTACTAGTCGACACACCATCCGGGCTGGCCCCCCTACAACACAAACCCCTGCAGGTAAATCACACGCACACACACACACACACAGGGCACATGACAGTAGATATATTTGCAACACATTTGTATCATCTGATGTGCCTCCTTATAAACTCTGGTGCTCGTTTTCACTCTCGCAGGTTTCAGCCTCGCAGCACATGTTGTATTTCCCAGAAAAGAGCAGGGAGAAGCCTTCAGACTGCCAGAACTTTGGACTGCGCACCGACATCTATACCAAGAAACACCCTAAGGTCTGTAATCATGCAAACATACTGAAAAGAACAGTTTTAAAAACTCTCAATAGTTTAAATCCTGTTTGTACACTAAGCTACTTTTATGGCCTTTTGTTCAGGGTTTTCTCCTCATTTATATGTGTTATTAGTCCCTCATTTTAAAACTTTCTGTAATTGTCTAAAAGTTATTCATCTCATTCTCAACGATTCTCATTTCATTTGTTTTAGACTAAAGGAGCCAGTGCAGGAAGGGAATGGACAGAGCAGGAGACGCTCTTGCTATTAGAGGTAACATTTAGTTACATTTTTGGCTTTTTATCATAAATCTCAAACATGATCCTTCGACTTCCTTAAAGAAGAGCTGTTTTTGTTTTATCTAAGAGAATATTTTCCATAAGCCCACAAATTTTGCCACTTTTTCTCAGCCTCGCTCACTCATGTCTTCCCTCTTTGTCTCTCTCAGGCCTTAGAGGTCTACAGAGACGACTGGAACAAAGTGTCTGAGCATGTGGGCTCCAGAACGCAGGACGAGTGTATCCTCCACTTCCTTCGTTTGCCAATAGAAGATCCTTACCTTGAAGACTCCTCTGCCTCCCTCGGCCCACTGGCATACCAGCCTGTGCCTTTCAGCCAATCAGAAAACCCTGTCATGAGCACTGTGGCCTTCCTGGCATCCGTGGTGGACCCACGGGTGGCGTCATCGGCAGCTAAGGCTGCACTGGGTGAGGGAACATTAGGAGGAGTGTTCATTTGTCAGTGTGCCCAGGTTGTGTCATTGTTCTGGAATAATGTGCTGTATGTACAGTATGTGTGTACTGATTTCATATGTTGACCTTCAGAGGAGTTTTCCCGAGTGCAGGAGGAGTCAGCAGATAAGATCTCTGAAACGTCCAACCAGCCAGACAAAATAGGTAGAACTGTAACATACATGCACACAATCACACAAACGACTGAATTTATCTGCACTGTATACAATACATCTCTCATTCTGTCCTTTGTCCGTTAGAATCGCTGGATGCAGAAAAAATAGAGACCAACTCCACCTCCCATCAGGTGAAATCAAGATAAGAGCTTAGAGAGTGTTATTTTGTTGGCTGGTGATTTTTGTGGCATATCTTGAGTGTGTGTGGATCTGCTTCAGGTGCCTTTAAGGACCGATGGACTAAAGATGGAGCCCAGCGGGGCCCGAGTGGAGGGAGAACTAATCAAAAGAGAAAAGGCTGAAAATATACTTTCGGAGGAGAGAGACGGTATGCAAATAAGTACCTTCATGTATTTATGTGCATTCACTGAATGTGTGTAAATTCGCACGTCTGTCTGTACTAAAACACTCTTTTTCCGATCCAGGAAGGGGAGATGATGACGAGAGTGTAGGGCGGCAGGAGGGAGACGGGGATGAGGGGAGAGTGATGGAGCAGGATCTGGTGGAGGGCAGCGTTTCTGCAGCAGCAGCAGCAGCTCTAGCCTCAGCTGCCACAAAAGCAAAGGTAAAGCTTGCCCCTTGCAATAGCTGTTATCTGTCTAAAAAAAACTTAATTAGCTTTAATATCATTTTGATAATTATGTGACTTAATCAATTAAGTAAATCACTTGTATCTAACTTCTCAGTTTAAGTCTATTTTTTTCTACACCTATTTGCATACAGCCTGTCAATGAGATGCTCCCTGGTACAATCATTGCCTGCTGCTGTAATGAAATTATAATAATAATAATAATAATTAAAACCTTTGGCTTTTTAAGCACTTTAAAAGTCATTTTGTCAAGATCTATGGCAAAAATCAATTGTTGACCCATCCATGGTGCCGGATGATTGATTTGGAAAGTTTTCTTGCATTCAGTCTCTTATTGTATTTACTTTGTCCCTCTCACCTTTTATCTTTTACTCCTCTTCATCAGTATTTTCCCTCTTTGTCTTTAGCTCCAGTACATATTTTATTTTCTTTCATCTTAACAGTCACTTGTACTAAATACCCAGTGTCTCAATCATTTATGGCTCTAACTTTATCCATCTCTGTATGTCATTTTGCAGCACTTGGCAGCAGTAGAGGAGAGGAAGATCAAGTCCCTGGTGGCTCTGCTGGTGGAGACCCAGATGAAGAAACTGGAGATCAAGCTGAGGCACTTTGAAGAACTGGAGACCATCATGGACCGTGAGAAAGAGGCTGTGAGTGAACATAATATATAGTACATCTAAATCCTTGGTCTGATTTATTTTTTTTTAAGTCTCTCTGGTATGAGCTACATAAAAAACTTAAAATATTAAAAAGCTCCAATGGCTAGTTTTGTTCTTGATGGTGCTTTTATCCAGAAAGAGCAACAGTAACGTGTCCACAAAGCAGACAGCATCATTCATACTTTGTGTCTGCATGTGTGTTTCATGCAGCTGGAGCAGCAGCGGCAGCAGCTCCTGTCAGAGAGACAGACATTTCACACAGAGCAGCTGAAACAAGCAGAGATGAAGGTTCGCCAGCAGAGGGAGCAGCAGGGGCAGCCGGGATACACAGCACAGCATTCAGGTCTGACCACACACACACACACACAACCCAGAAATCAAACCCTCGCTGACAAGTATCTCATAATCAAATCAGATTAACCATTTTAGGACGCAACAAAAGCTCAGGCTCATGGAAACATGCATCCAGTGTCATTTGTACTTAATTTGTGATTTGTAACATCGTTGTTTTTGGTATTTTTAACATGTAAAATGTGTCATTACATTTAAGCCCTGCCTCCGACTACCGGCCAGGCCATGCCCAATAGGATAATGCCCGGAGGAGGAAATCCCCAGGGGATGGCCTCTAGACACCCTGGCGCTCCCAATGGCATGTGTGAGTGTTCTTTAATGTTACTACAGGTTCAAAATGCTGTTTTGTGTTCTCTTAATTCAGAATATATGGGTCTAATGACATATTTTCTTCTTTTGTTTCTGCCTCAGACCCGTCCTCGCAGCCTGATGGGATAGCACCAACTCAGCCGGGTCCTCCAGCATCAAGTCACAGCTGAAGTGACTAAAAAAATAAGACATGCACCTGGTCCTCCTTCAATTAGACATGCAAAAATGAAACACTGGCATAAATGTTGGGATCAGCTGTTGAGAAATGGAAGTCTGAAACTCTTCTGTAGTCACGTGTTTATAGACTGGAGGACACACAAGATGGCTCAGTCTGTCTTATGTCTGTTAATTATTTGTGCTCTGACTTCAGAGTTGAGACCTCAGCTCATTAAAGTTCTTTTACATGAAACTTAATCTTTTGACAAAGTTCAAGTGGGTTCATTGTGTGTGTGTGTGAATGTGTGTGAATGTGTGTGTTTGCTCTACTTTCAGTAGTGAGTGTATCTTCATGGAACATTTCTAAGCTCCAAGCAGTTACAAAACATAAAAGTTATAACTTTTGTTAATCCAGTGCCCATCTGACTGGAGTTTGTACAATACAAGTTGTTTGAAACAATATTTGCTTGTTCATAAAGGACACTGTGAGAATCCAGTTGCTTTTATTTCTGTTTATAATTAAATTATATATATCTTCTCACCACAGTTTCTCAAAGTAAATAGCATTTTTCTATGATGCATTGCAGAGTTATGCTTTTACAGTTAATTTCAGAGGAATTAACTTGTCAGTTGTACTTCTTTATTTCTATAAAAAATACAATTATTGACACATATAACTTGTATGATTAAAGTGTAACATGCTTTAAAATTTAAATTTAAGATTTAGATATAGTGAAGTTAGGAAGCTTCTTATGGAGAGAGACTGTTGAACCACTCATGTCTGTTCATTTCCTTGAACATCAGCCACAGCTCTGTCACTGCTCCCAATATTAGTAATAGCAATAGTTTCACTGGGCTAAGTGTGGTATGGTCACACTCTCACATGCAAATTTACGAGAGTCTAAGAGGAAAGTGACAGCAACACCTTTTTCTGAAAAAGGAATGAAAAAGAAAGTCAGCATACTGTAGGTACACACTCAGTGCAGCAATGTTACATATCAGTATGAGAACAGTCATTTTCCCTCAGGATGAGCCGTAAGAACTTTGGTAATCCTTTGACTCTATCTGGTAGCATAGCAGGTACTGTATTTTTAAAGTAAGTGATTGACCAAATACCTGCAAAACTAATAACTTGCCTGTACTTTGCCTGTTTTGTACTAACCAGCAAAAGTTCACATGCTTATGTAAAACATCATATCTATCATACATATCAGCATGTTAGCAGAGAACAATGTGAAGCCTCACAGACCGAACAGGTTTGTCTCACATGCATGCAGTGCCTTTATCATTACAGCCCCTGATGACTTCATTTCTCACAGAAGCTTTTAGAGAAGAAAACCTAGGGAGGAAAACCCCTTGTTTATCAAAACCATTGCCACCATTTTTATTGAGAAGGATAAGGATCCATGTGACTGTGAAAACTTCAGAAATAGGCTTTAGTGTAAGTATTTTGCAAGCACTGGGCAGCCTACATGGTATTTTAGGGGAAAGGAGAAACATAGTATTACTTCTAAAAGTACTTACAGTAAAAGTATTGTCCCATTTTTCTCCAAAATACCGATAAGAACCTGGTGATTATAATATACTTGCAGTATAAGTTGTCCCTCCTGTCCTCTAAAGATCCAACAGGTACCCAGTTTTACAAAATACTTATAAATTGTTTCTTCTCTAAAATTCCCTAATAGCTACTGACACTTAATACTTACTGTATAAGTTGTCTCTCCTTTCCTCTGAAGTCCCCTGTAGGCACCAGGTAACTACAAAATACCTTAAGTGTTATCCTCTTTCCTCTAAAATACTTCATAGGTACTGATACTAACAAGATACTTGAAGTAAAAATAGTTTCTCTTTTCCTCTAAATACCCAAGTATTACTCCCCTGTTATTCTTTACCTAAATGTAAGTGCCAATAAGCACCGGTAATATTTCTCATGCACTGATTCATATGGCCAAATTCCACCTAAACCTTTAAATACAGTACAGTTTATTCATAACTGCCTTTGCAAACAGATAAAAACCCTTCGTTGGCATTTTATGTGTCTCTTGACAGCCAGTTTGAGGAACAGCTGTATTGTTCTGTTATACTTATAGGAGTGGTTTTTTTTTGTTTCTATTTATTCATTTCACAGCCTTCTTATCAGTCTGCCATATGGGCGTATACGTCTTTCAGCCCTGCAGCTTTCTGAAGGAATTTGTTCCAATGCATTGCAGCTCAAAAACAAGACCAGAGTACACCATGTCTGGCTTTTTGCAATTTTTAATAGCAGTAGGTTAAAGAAAGGACTTTGACATTTCACAAAGCCTATGTAAAAGTGTCAATACCATGTAAAACAGATTACAGTATGAAAATATTTAATACAGGCAGCCTAAATCTGAGGAATGACAAGCCATTATCATCCTGTCTGCCCTATTGTTATCCAGTCCTGTGAGCATATCAAAAGAGTTTTGAATTGATTAGCACAAAGTTTTTTTTATGTATTTTCCTATTATTTTGAGTGATTTATGTTTATTTCTTGTGGCTATTTCTTGTAGCTCCAAGTGTTTTTCCATGATGGAAAAACACTGGTATGCAATGATACTTTCAGTTTCATTTTGACTAATCCAGGATGAAAATTTAAAACTCAAAACATCAAAATACTTTTTAGACCAGTTAGTCGTTCTGTTTTTCATCACCGACCTTAGTGAAAAATCATGACTATGAAAACCATAGAAGAAAGTCTGATTCTGAACACCAGTGTGAGTAATTTTTAAACAAGAAGACAAACTTGACAAAGCCAATAAAGTCTTACATTATTCTCTTTAAATCAGAGGTTGAGCTTCTTTTTTTTTTAATCTCTGATCATATTTTCCAAGAGGACAGGCCAGATGGGAGCAGTGAAACTCACTGTGACCATTCAATGATCAAATATCTTTGCCAAAAAATGTACATTGGTGACTGAATAAAAAACAGTGACACAGAGAAGAATCATTTGTGACCAACTCAAGCTTGTATTTATGCTTAAATGTATCAGATCCATTGCTTTAATTATATGTTCAAAATGTTTGAAATTTTGCCAATAGTCTCCAAATCAATTCACAAGACTTTAGCTAGAAGAAACATCCACAATATTGATGAAGAATAAAACACTAAAAACAACTCATTTTCAGCTTCTTTTTTTTTTCAAAACTATGAATCCATCGATGCCTTTGCCATTCATTCCCGAGGAATGAGAATGTCGGTCACTGTTTGTTTTTGTTCTGCAAACAAACAAACAAAAACCAAAACGCATTATTGACACTGGAAACTGACATTTTCAAAGTGTAATGTGCTTTTAATTTCAACCTTTAATTATAGTGAGGTTTATTTATTTCTCTGACAAAACAAAATTCTTCCATAGAGATTGTTAAATCACTTGCCATGTAGCAGTACACTGCTATTCCAGCCACAGCGACGACTCCGATTATCACTAAACCGGCAGTAGTTATGGCCAAACCCGTAACAGAAAAGGCCCCACAGCTCATTTTTTCCCTAAGAAGGAAAGAGAAACTGTCAGCACCAGCATCCACTATGTGTTGCGTGACAATATTCCTGTTTATTTGTGGCACTACATTTGACTTTCACTTTGACCATCTTCCACCATCACCAGTTCTTAATATGTACACAAATATACGACCAAATGCCTAAAGAGCTAAGGACAACTATATCAGCCTGACTTTTACTTTGTGTTTTTGTGTGCGTGTTTTTTTTTGTTGTTGTTGTTTTTACTAAGGGTGTAGACACAGACGTTGCTAATTCGGCTATCGAGAGATATGAAATAACATCGAAGTGCTACACTAAAACATGTAAGAAGAGAACATGCCTTTGAAAATCTTTTTACGCACTTTATTTGGCAGTTTTGCAAGTTGACTTGCAACCCATTAATGTTGCTCAAAAAATAACTGTCTCTTTATATCTCTACCCCCTATTGAAATAGAACTTTTCCCTTATAGCTGAAGGTAAAATTACTTACACAACCACAGCTACCGCTGTCCACATTTCTGTGTCTTCACAGAGGAGTTTCTGGACAAGTTGAGTCTTCCGAGTTGAACGTGAAGTTATGCTCTTTGTGTCGGCTTCGTGGAAATCCCTCCGATTTGTTTGTCGACAGGGTGTGGACCTATTTCCTGCCTAACTACCTGAACGGATAAATATGTCTTAACACAAGCAACAAATTGAGAACAAGAAATTAGTTTGCTATCTGTGTCTTTTTCAAGTTTTTAACAGCAAACAAAATAACAAAATAACTTAATGTTTTACTGTAGGAGAAGTGGCATTACCTACTTTATGCTAGTGGTCTTCGGAATGAGGAACTCTTTCTTTTGTCCTGTTATTGTTATTGTTTTATACAGTCAATGGTTGTTATCCTCTCATGTAAATATATCATACAAGTTTACAGATTTTAATAAGATAAAATATATTTGTTCTGTGTTTATTTTTGGTTTATTTTAGGTTATGGCTCTTGTTCAATGCTGTAATTATGTGCCATAATGGAAAAACACTTATAAAACACTATTATGCATCAACAGTTTTGATTTCATTTTCACTCATTTAATGTAAAATAAAAACCCTCCACCAAATGGCTCCTTTAAGTCAGTGTTAACTGAGAGTTCTGCTATTCATGATGCACTAAAAATAAGATTGAGTCAAAACCCTGTGAACTCTGTTGCCTTTTAACAATTAGCTGGTAAGTCTTTTTAACTAGAAAATATAGAACACTATGGAGAACAGAGAACACAACAAATGTCCGGAGGAAGAACATAGAAATTCCCAAAGGCACCTTGCTGTTAGACACACCCATAAACTTTGTCACAACATCCTGGCAGCTCTTATTCCTTAATTAAAGCCCCTCGAGTTTGATTTTTTTGTACCGAAAAAAAAACATTGTGTTTGTTTCTTCCTGAAAGTATCCGTTGTATTAAATTAAACATTGCCCATTGCAGCAATTCAAAAACTTTTTTTTTTTCAAGAAAGATATGCACACATTCAATTTAAGATGCAGGTGAGTTGGACAGGGTCACTTCAGTCTTAAGAAGAGAAAATCCTGCTCACTACTCTTGCTTAGCACCCCAGTTTATTGATGTTCATCGGTTCACTAAAATGTCCAAACCTTAATTTTGAATGAACAAGTCATTTTATTTGTCTCTTGAATTTCATTTGCCTCTTATTGCCTTCACCAATGCAGAGGTGAGACACACTCTAAAGCTTTGTCACCACCTAGTGGCAGTACTGCAGCTTTTATCAAAGCCTCTTTAATTTATCTATGTATCTATTGAGCAGGCTGACACCCAAAGTTAAACAGAATAAGCCTCTTATCAGTTCACAGTATCCAAACTAAACTCCCAACTCAGCACCATGCATTAGCAAGGACCTTGTCAAAGGGGGAAAAAAGTTGAGAAACTAAACAAACTAAAATGTACAGTAGGATAAAATCCTGCTCTGACAACTAAAATTTCAATAGGTAAACCAAACATGAGCAGACAAAACAAGATGGGACTTCAAGACTCCACTCAAACAGTTTCAGGGACCAAACTATGCAAGTAAACTCAGAACCACCCAATCACAGGACAGCATCCTCCAGAGGCTCTTCACTGAGACTCACATGGAAATTATGCTAAATGGTAAATGGACTGCATTTATATAGGGATTTTCTTGTATTTACAATACTCAAACTTTACAAAGCAAGTCAGCATTCATCTTATTACACACACATCTTGGTGACCTCTCAAAAAAGTGCCACAATCTGGGGTTCAGTATCTTGCCCAAGGACAAGGGAATCAAACCACTTCTGATAGGGAGACGACCCATCCTACCTCCTAATCTGTGGTTGCCCATTTTACCTTAAATTTGAATGCGCAACTAACTCATTTTTTTCTGTTTTATGTTTCAGTAGCTTAAAGTGTAAACTCAGATTAACTTTTTAGATATTTCTAGTATGCTAAAAAGTCAAAATACACACAAACACACATTTGGATACACTGAAAAAAATGAAAAAAAAGCAAAAGCAGACAACAATGAGGAATGCATGGATCACCAGAGGGTTACCAAGATATAATACAACAATTTGGTTTGATAATATAAACTCAGGGGCCTTTGTTGAGTTTCAAAAGACAAACACACAATGTGATGAAAGTTGGTACATACTCCATGTTAGAGAGACGAAGCCAATGGATGGATGATGAAAAGATCACACTTTGTTGCTCATTGTTAGCTATATGTATTTTAGGCCTAATGGATTTAGATATAGTTATAAGCAGTGTCATCTTCGCCCTGCAGTGAGTGTTGCAGCATTGGACACACACTCACCGACACACAGGGAATGCACTGAGGGGGGATTTGGACATCCTGTCCACCCCTTGCTGCTCCACACAGGAACAGGATGGAAAAAGCAACGTGGCCTGAGCACAACATGCACAAACACATGCACGCACTGAGCTTGGCGTTGACTTAGGTATGCTATTCTTTCATTCTGGTTCTCGGTAAGATCCATCTGTTCATTTTGCACGAGAAAAAAGCAGTGCTCTTCTGTCCCTATACACTCTTAAAGCTAATTAATACTGCTAGTAAAAAGCCAAACACAAGAAACAATTCAATCAATATATAAAGCATAAGAGTTTAAAGATATAGGATGAACATGCTTGTGTGTGTGTGTTTATCAAGGCAGATATGTGTCCGTGCCTGTTTGTGTGCGTGTGTGTGTGGGGGGGGTGGGGGTTGGGGGCGTTGGAGGGATGCGGATGCAATTTCGTTCTGCTCTGTTTGGCAGTGCATCAGTGAACATTTCTCTGTTTCTCCATCTCCACCACTCTTCGGCTCCCTCTCTTCAGCATGCGTCCATGTCTGTCCATCCTCTGAATCCCATCACACACACCCTCTCTCTCTCTCTCTCCCTCTCTCTCCTCCTCCTCCTCCTCTCTTGTTGCTGTTCCTCTCTCTATCTTTCCCTCTCTCACTTTGCCCAGCTCCTTCATATAAAAAAAAAAAATCCCATTCTTTGGTCTGTGAGAATGTGGATTGGAGGTGTGGACTCAGTTTAGATTTTGTGAGATTTTTTTGGAGACAATGATGAGGAGCAGTGACATTCTGCACAAAGCAGGAGCTTGGATGAATTTCCTCCAGATTCAATGAGAACTGAGTGAAGCAGCATTGTTTTTTATTATGAAAAGATCTCAATTATTTCAAATTGTATTTGGCACAACCCCTTTTTGGATGAATGGGTAGTCAGCTCTCCACAGGCCTTTTCCTAAAGAAGACGTAGAAACAGGAAGATGGATAGGTGTCACAGAGCAGTGATTACATTTATGTGTTCATGTGTCGGGATACATCTAAAAAAAATGATGGCATTTAGGATAATGGTGGGGAATATAGTCAGTTGTCAGTGTGAAAAGTGATGTGTGTGTTTTTAAGGGGTTTCTTGTGGTGGATGTATGAATGAATGAAGAATAGATTTTTTTAATGGTCAGTACAATGTCTGTTTGTGTGTGTGTGCACATGTGTGTAGAGGGGGTTGATGCAGCAGCAGATTGCCATTGTCTGGAGCCTGTATCTCTATATAACAGTAAGAGGATTAACCCCATAGCACACACACACACACACACACACACACAAACCTCTCTTGGACAGAATGATTCCAAAATAACCCCTTGACATGTAAACACCACCCAGAGACAGAGAGAAAGAGAGAGAGAGAGAGAAAGAGAGAGAGACTTAGACTTAATGCACATACTCACACACACACACACACATTACGGTGTAAATTGGAGCATATTGACTTCCAGTGACAACAGACGCTGCTTTAAATCCCCACTCAGCTCCGTTCTCCATCAAATGCTGAAGCTGTAGCCTACACTGTCGAGCATTTGCACGAGCGTGTCTGCGTGTGTATGTGTGCGTGCTGGCACTTTGGCACCCATACGCACTGTGCGCGTGCCGTGCCGTGCGGTGCTTTGCCGGTCAGCGCCTATGTAGCCAAAGAGAAAGGCTTAACAGACCGCATGCAGGCAGGTAGGCAGGCGGCGAAGAACCCGGCTCATTAAAATCTCGTCTGCAGACCCTCCGCTGGTCGCGCGCATTACCACTACGGCTCCTCGCGACGCTACTGGTGCTGCCGACGGACCTCAAAGCGCAGAGTGACACGCGCGCCAAAGGTGTGGAGGAGAGGGCACCCGCTTGGTACGATGGAACCGAACCCAAGCCGTTAAACGGTTCAGACCCACCCCCCCGACACACTCATATACAAGCGGCAGTAGCAAGGGAGGCCAAACGCGGAGGATAACGGCGACATGGCGAAGACGGGCAAGATCTGAACTTTAGAGGATCCACCGTGAAGATTATCGCACAGCCAGCAAGTCTACCGGTAAAACGAGGGACGGGATCACAGTTTGTGTCAGTGTGTCAACGTGCAGTCTCCGGTATGGGGCGCGGTGGCAGTCGTTTGGGGACCTGGCAGGTGCTACTGACCATCTCAATGGTCATCACCCCCCTGTCTGCTCACGGTAAGTGGCCTTTACCGGTGTCGCACCCTGTGCGTGTGTATATTTGTGCGTGTGTTTGTGCAAGAAAGCATGCACGTGCGTGGATCAAATCTCCCCATGCACTTGCATATGAAAAATGAAAAATGCAATTGTTCATGTATTCGGCATTGGGATGCGGTTGCAATTTAAAATTCAGGAATTGACAGTTCATCTTAAGTAAAGACCTGTGTTTTTAATAAGCACTGAGAGTCTTTAAGCCTCTTGATAGTAGTGACCTGCTGGGCGTTGATAGGCTGATTTTGAATTGTGTTTCGTACGGACACTCATCATTTAAATGCATGACATCCCATTTCATTTTTGGCATTGATAATGGCAGTGGGCTCGTTGAATTGTGACTTGATCACTTTGCTGACAGATCCACTAACATTATAAGATATTTTCTGTCTCTCGTGCTGTATTGATCATTAATGCCACTTGAACCACTGGCGGTGGATTTGGTCCAGCCAATCTCATGTCCATTTAGAGTGAGACAAAAAACAATTCTCCCTTCTGTCACTATGCAAAGGAAACTGAATTTTTCTAAATGTCATGAGCTCTGTAGTTTTAGCCTGTACAAACGCATGGAGAAGAAACATATAGTGTGAAAGATTCGAGAGAGACAACCAGGCACATCTGACATTTCAGTGGGCCTAATGCGGCTGCGACTCGCCGCGGCGGTGCGTGGCTCAGACAAAAGCGGGATTAGGTGCACCGTGGCCAGGCTACAGGAGGCCTATTCACGGCGCTTAAAGGACTGGATTCCTCCAGACATCCAGGGTCAGCCCGAGACAACCGGGCTCGCAACAACACTCCCCCCTTTCGCCTTCTCATTTACTGCGCATCCCTTGAGACAAGGCGGGCAGTGTGGGAACGAAAATCTAACACAACCAGCCTCTGCTCTGTCTGTCTGGTACACACACACACACACACACACACACACACACACACAAGGGCGCGCGCGCTGAGGGAAGTGTAAACGTGTAAAATAGTGGTAATGCCGAAATGAGCGCCGTTACCGCTGCCCAGCAACAGGGTGGCTCGTGCACGCAGAGGGTCGCCGGGGTTCACATGGGCACGCGCTGCCCTCCCCTCATTTCTCGCCGCATCTCGCGCCCTCGATGTGTAATCAAGCGTTAACACTGTGACATATTGACCGGTAAATACACGCCTGGCGTCCTGTCTCACACACTTTAAACCCCAGGGAGCACGTGGCCGTATGCATAGTTAAATCTTCATTCCCCTGATTGGCTATGAGGAGAAGAGTTGTGCGAGATGAATATGTATAGAGAATTTTCTTTTTATTACCCCATAACAGTTAAAAAAAATAGCATAGAAAAGAGAAACATCAGAAAAAACGCCTTAATATTCCTTTAATGTTCCTGTTGACTTATAATGAATCAGTGGGCCTAAAATATGATTGCCTCATTTTTCAATCAGTCCAGCTGCTGCAACTCATACACAGCATTTTTCTTCTATAGAAAGCCTTTTGTAATAAATAATTGAAAACAACAGCTGCTATTTATTTTCATTATTGATTAACTTGATAGTTATTCTCTAGATTAATGACTCTTTGTTTGGTTTATTAAACACAAGAAAATAGGTGGGAAAAACCTATCATCATAATTATTAAGCCCAAACTGACGACTCTAAAGTGCTTGATTGTCAAGTCAAGCCCCGTTGCCCAAAAATCATGTTACACAAATTTGCTATTTAGCTCAGTGTACAACCAATGAATATATCCATGGATACACTTATAATTACAGAAACACAGCTTGTCATTTATGTCCATGTAAAGCAATATGGATTACATCCAGACTCTTGGGTGCTCTGCCATGTGTGTGTTTGTGTGTCAACTGTCTGAGGGAGGGCGTACTGTGAGGTCCATCTGCCCTGTAGCCCCAGAAAGCTGTGTCACAATAGATCAGATCATCAGCATGTCCCTGACTCCCCCTTCTTCACACACACGCTCACACATACACAAGAGGAAGAAAAATACTATTTTTAGTTTGGAAAAACAAAAAAAATGCATGCACGTTAACGGGTGGATGTTGCAGGTCAGTGTATTAACCGGTTTATGAGTGTGAATGTGGGTAGTTTCAAAGTAGGATTTGTTGTGTCTTCCTCTAATAGCAACAGCATGCAGGAAACCTACCCATAATTCCTGTGTCCTGCTAGTAAAATGAAGGCTGGTGGGAATCTGCACTGTAGCCAATCACAGTGACCTCAGGCAAGAGGTGGTGCAGGGGCTCGTGCTTTCAATTTGTCCGTCTTGCTCTTGTAATCTCTACATGTTCCCTTTTGCTCTTATAACCCCTTGAAGACTGCCATCTGCTAACAGGGCGCTGTATCATTTCGTCAAGGAAAAAATTGGCAGACCGAACCTTGAAATGAAATCTGAATCAGCTGTAATCAGTTTTTACCGGTGGAGGATGTTCTGTCTCTTTTACAAAAGTGTTCAAGTTCATTCCACCTCAGTTTTCCCATAGATGGAGTTGGCATATTAACACTTACGGACTGGCTTGGGCTTGCTGATTGATGGAAAAACAAGAGAGAAAGAGCGAACACTGGATCCTCTGTTTCCACTGCAACTCCCTCGCTCCACTCCTCCTTTCAACATGGCACCTCTTTACATCTCACCATGGCAACTGCAGTGTGTGTGACTCTGTGTGTGTGTGTGTGTGTGTGTGTGTGTGTGTGTGTGTGTGTGTGTGTGTGAGGTGAATCTCATGGTTTCTCAGCCACCACTAGTCTTCGTGACTCGAAGCACGTTCAGATGGTTTTAGTATTAGGCCTGAATGAAGTGCCAGACACTGAAAGCAGTGATCTCATTGGACACACTGATTTCAGGGTGGCAGTGGGAGAGAGGCAGCCATCCAGCCAAGTGTTTGGTTAAGTTTGGCCATTTGTGCAGATGTATCTGCCCAGTGGAAAAGTGTGAAAAAATGGGTTCTTAAAATACAGTCTACTGTGGGAATATTACCTCCAATGCAAGGAGGTCATCTTTCTTTCTCTCTTTGTTTCTTTCTTTTTTTATGCCTCCTTTGATCTCCCCTTAAAGATATAATTTGACATCCCAGGAAATACACACATTTGCTTTCTTGCCAGAGAGATCAGAAAATTGATAGCCTAACAATTTCATCTTTCTATGTTTAATATGATGCTTCCACCAGCAGTTTGTTGGCTTAGCTTAACAAAAATACTGGAAACAGCTAGACTTGCTCTGCCTTAAAAAAGGCAACAAAATTTACTAACTAGCACATCTTAAGTTCATAAATAAGTTTCAGAGGTAGTGGTTTAGAGATAGGTGGATTTTGTTACTTTTGGACAGGGTCGGGCTAGTTGTTTCATCCTGTTTCAGATGTTTGTGATAAGCTTAGCTAAGCTAAACAGCTGCAGGCAGTATCTTTACATTAAACATGCAAGCTTGATAGCAATATGAATCTCTCCCTAAATTCAACCCTGCATGCTTGTTATATTTCGACATTTTGGGATCTCCACTTGTATTCAAAAAGAGAGAAAAATGTCTGGCTGCCGAGCATGAGTTTATTGACCAGCCAATCGGTGGCGTGCTGCATGTTCATAGGTTTTAAGAGTTCCTGTCCTCTCCGATGGTCCTCTCTCGTTCATTCTCTTTCTGTCTCTCTACCTCTTGTGTGTGTGCACTTTTCTCCGCAGATTGCTAAGTACAGGAGAAGTGCCTGACCAGTCAGACTCCAACCTATAGCCCTAAATCCTAATCTAATCCTTACTCTGGTCTCGGTCAACAGAGCACATTACTCAGTCACTCAATGTGCCTAATCCTACATCACCACTGTCTGATTACACGACACTCTTCAGCTCTTTTGTATTATTTCATTGACAATTAATCACTTAGCTCTTAAATATGAACCACACTGTTTCAGTAGAATTTACGGTGAATTACATGGTGACATAAGAGTGTTCTCCTGGAAAAGTAGCCTTGCACAGCCTCGAGGCATCTCTACAGAATACTGTAGAGAACCATTTCAATTATTCATGCCTCATCCTTGGGCCACTATCTTTATCAAACAAAACAGAGGCAGTACCTTGGGAAAAGCTCCAATTGAAAAAAAAAAATAAAAATGTGTTTTTACAAGCTGGTATTTATTATTTTGTTTTCCACATTTAGACAAAATCTGATCAAATGATTAGAGAGACTGACCTATAATTTGGACTAAAAGACAGGATATCTCTTCATTGTGGTTTTGACCATTCTTTGATAAATCTGACTCTTGCAAGTCCTCCTAACATTATGGAAGCACAAAACTAAATAAGAATGCCCCCCTTTATACCTTTTTTTGTGTCTGACTGACAGGAAGGCATTCACTGTTCAGACGCCATCATCATCACAACCAATCATCAGTCAACAAGGAGGCCTTGAACACCAGGATGGTGCTCAGTGATGACTCAGCAGAGAGGGAGCACCTGATCGGAGCAGGGCTCGGGCTTGGGGCTAAACTCCCACTAAGCTCCAGCAAACATCACCATTCCCACAAACACGCCCACCTAGACATCATAGAGGAGGACCCACCTGTGGGGGAGGAGCTCACTGCTGGAGGGGCGGGTCCAGACCAGCCTGGAAACCCTTTATCTGATGACGTCATCACCGTGGAGTTCCACAGCCCTGCGCCGGACATTGTGCCATCTGAAGTTGCTCTAGATTGGGCCAAAGCCCCCAAACCCCAGAAGCAAAAAGGGGGAGACCCTACTGCATGGACACTCTCTGACTTCTACGACTACCTTGCCCCTGATGATGACCTCTCTGCGTTCGATGCGACCCCCTCACCCGAGCCCAGCCCCTCACCCCCAGCTGACATGGAGGATGAGAATCCGCTCTTGTCTGGTTCTCCTGCGGTTCCTGACAGTGTGAGACCTAAAGTAGACAGTGGGCCCTCCTTATCAGCTCCTCCTATGCCAGGGCTGGAGAAGGGTGATGAGTTAGGCTTGGGTGGTGCCATGGGAACTGACGGCTGCAGGCTGGGCTTCGTGCGCTCCGGACCTGGGGTTTGTGTGTCTCAGTGTGACGTTGAACCCAATTTCTGCTTCAATGGAGGAGTGTGCACCGTGGTGGCAGGAATGGGAGCCTTCTGCAGGTGAGAAAAAAAACACCTGATAATTGAAAGAAAAAATGAAAGGCTGGTGTGCTGCTTTGTTCCTTTTTTTTAAATCATGTTTAAGCATTTAAAAGCAGGCAGTAGCTTTTAGAGTAAAACTGGTATAAAGGCACATGTGAACATGTGATACGCATGTGTGAATGGGAGCAGGGTTTTTTTTTAAGGAGTATGTTAAGCATTAAAACATTCCCTTATTCAATTTGTTTTGTTGGGATGATTTACAAAATGATTCCTCTTTAACACAAAAGAAAAGATTTAGGACAGTCGAGACAAGTGTACACACAGTGAAAACACTGACACGCACGTAGATAGAGTGATGGCTTAATGTGTCATGATGGTTCATCAAGATCACAGCAGGGTTGCCAGAGGATTAGCTTAGTTTTTTGGGGCAGGGGGTAAAGAATGTCTGTATTCGTAGGCTGGTGACAGCAGATGTAGACACACAAGAAAGTAAAGGGAATATGACAATACAGTGAGGTCAATGAGGGACACACATGTAAGTAAACACCAACATTCCTGGTGCACATGCACACATATTCATGGAAACACACAGTACACCATGCCTTGATTGCACCATCTGTCCTATCCAGCAGCTTCACTGTAAGCTTAGGGGTAAACTGTTGCTCATCTCACCATACCTGCTGAGGAATAGCACACACACACACCCACACACCCACACACCCACACACACACACACACACACACACACACACACACACACACACACACACTCACTCATATCAGGATGCCAGGCGCACTTCAAACGCACGTTCAAACACTTGCATGCAACTGCACAGAGAAAGACAGGAGTACGGAAGAGATTCACACACATACACACACACACACACACACACACACACACACACAAACACATACAGACACACATACATATGCATGCACGTGTCCTGATCCTTTGATCTCATTAAAGGCTAGGGTGCAGGCCTGAATCTCTGCTCTGCTGGACAGACTTCAGGACACCATGTCATCAATTCTGCATTACTACTTTACACTCCCCGCTCTCTCACATGTTGTGGCTATGAATCAATCAATAAATAAATCAATGGTCAATAAACAGTTAAGTAGATGCCACACTCATGTTAAACCTATGAGCCTTGTTCAATCGTTATAATCACAAAATCAACAGAGATAGTGTTTTTAAAAAGAAAATAATAATCAGAAAGGCCATTTTTGCTGCTTTGTGTTGCTTTGCATCCAGGTGCAATGTGCAGGACTACATATGGAACAAAGGCACGCGCTGTGATTGGGCAGTTACAGAGTTCCAGGTGTTGTGTGTGGTGGTGGGCGTGGCGTCCTTGATGCTCATTCTCCTCTTCATGATCATCGTATTCTTTGCCAAGAGGCTGCACCACCTCAAGAACGAGAACAAGCGCCTTCGCAAACGCAGGTTTGTGTGTTTATGTGTTTGTGTGTTTGTGTGTGTGTGTGTAACTGGGAGGTGAGACTGTTAAAATATGTGCTGTGAGTTACACTACGTGTGGAGGGTGCTGAGAGGGGTGGCTGTGTGTTGCTGTCTGTTTCAGTCTAATTCCTGTTAGACTTAACAACCTGATGACTGATAAATTGAATGATAGATAGAGCAGAGGAACAGCAAGAGAGGAAGTGAGAGGAGAGAATAAAGGCAAGCGTTGAACAGTGAAAAAAATCCATCCAATCAAATCTAATTTGATTTTATAGTCAGTGGCTACAATGTAGTCTTTTGAGCTGATCTAATTCCCTTTAGTATCCACTAAATTATTTACAGTCTCATACCGTGGTGATTTATTTTTATGTGTGATATGCGTGTGCCTACTCAATTTTGACCCCGCTTTAGCACTGTGCAAAGGAATGTAGTAAAACATGGACCTGGAGAGAGACACCAGCACAAAATGCTTAAATAAAAGACTGCAAATATTTATCACACAGATCTGTCTCTCTTTGCACTCCTGCAGTAAGTACCGCCCACAGAGCAGCGAGCCACAGACGGACGGACTCTCGGTTTCCACAACAGCCGACGGCTCGCAGCCAAACGTAAGGAAACTGTGCGACACCCCTCCGCCTGCTCCCCAAGCTCACACTCACAACCTGGCGTACTATGACAACATTATCTGTCAGGTACGCCCCAACTCTCCTCATGTCTATTCTCCTTTTTCTCTCCTTTCATCCATCCGCTTTGTCTACCTCTTTCCATGCATGTGTATCCAGGATTTCATTTCTCTTTTCCTGTCTGTGGTCTGTTCTAAGCTCCATGGACTGTCCTCTTTCTTCACTATGTCCTCTCCTGAGTTTTCTCTCTGCCAGCTTACAAAGTGATGTGATTTTTGTATCTGTCTGGCTTCGTCTTGTCTTTCTGTCTATGTGCGTGGCCATTTATCTGTTCCAATTCACAGTCCTAAGCTTGTTGTGTTATGAACACAACTCACGTTGGTGCCTTGCTATTTCCACCTACAGTTGTGACTGTACAGTTTATATATTTTCAATCATTTTTACACTCACCGATCCCCTCAGAGGCCAACATCAACCAGCTATACCTGGGAATTTAAACCCAGAAACCCTTATAACCACTTCCAGGTAAGCACAGCGGAAACGCCCATATCGCCTGCAGCAGTTTCCCTCCCTACCTTTGCTTTGAACTTACCCACTGTGCAACTGCTAGATGCCAGATTATGGCTCTGCTTTTCGCTGCAAACCTCTCGTCCACAAACTCTCCTTGCATCTGATCCGGTATCAGCTGTATACCATGTATGCTGTAAGTGAAATGATTAATCGCCTCCTGCAAGGCTTCCTGCAACCAGTTATTCAGAGGTGGTGTAGTCACTGCTGTGTAAAGAAATAGGAAAATCCCCTCTCACAGTACCTGTGCTTCTGCAGCTTCCTGCGAAGTCCAATGAGGAAACCGAGCCTCCATTTTGTTTTAACAGCTTGCTTTGCTCTTGTGCCCATAAAGCTCAGACAGCCATTTTAGGGTCCCTGTGCAGCAGGTTTCTCCTTTTCTCCCTCAATTCTCTTCCAAAGATTTTGCATGTAGTGCTTCTGTACAGTGAATTTTCAATTTTCATACCGTAGCAGCATGTGTGTGTATCCGTGTGTCGGTGAATATGAATGTTTATGCATTAATTTCAATCGATTTTTGTGTTTGTGTGTTATGGTGGTGGTGGTGGTGGTTGAGGGGGGCACATTTATAAGTGCATCTGTTTGATATCCATTAATCATACTGGCTCACTGGGTTACTAAGCCAACACAGTATATAAGATCTGATGTAATGTTAAAATTTGTGATGAACAATGGAGATTTTGTGAATAGAGACAAATTATAAAGCATGATACTATGAGACTGACTAAACGAAAGCATTTAGCTTCAGTGACTTAAAGCTTTTAGAACTTGTGGTTTGTGATGCGAAAGGGCGATTAGCGAGTTTTTGTCCGGCAGTAGTCAGAGTGACGGGTCGATGATGCCCTACTTCCTGCCAGCTGTGCCTATGACCTTCATATGTCTGTGACAAGCCAATCAATCGATGGCTTGAACATTTACAAACGGACTCATGCAGACATGCAGACGCACACAAACAGTTTTGTAGGCATACAAACACAGCTCTGTGACAGATGACTGCATGCATTTACTGCATTTAAAACAGATGCACTCCACAAACACAAGCAGACTGATGGATTTTCAAACTCATATATTTATTTTCACTCCATTACACATACTTAGCTGAGCTAAATCAAGTGAACAAATTGTGACTTGCTTTTTTAATACAAGCCACCTGCTCTCAGAGATCTGCTGGCATTTCAGTGAAGTGGTATAGATGAGTATCTCTGACTTCCGGATGCTCTAAATGTCAAATCTGGAGGCTAAAAAGCCCATGCAGACAGATGGTCTGCAATGCAGTTTTTTAAATGTCAGAGGTCGGTTATTTATTTATTTTTTTTAATGCTTGAGGCAAGATTACAGGCACACAGGTCCAGTATAAGTGCCCCTGAATCAGTTAAATAATGATCCTCTTTGACATAGAGAAGAGATTTCTGGGAGATATCTGATTTGGGAATTGCAGACCTTTGTTTATGGTTTATAGTGTACATTCACTTTTAACCAGTCCAAAGTGATCTGAATATTGATATAAGATCACATATGTGTACAATGAGTTCAATATTTAAGTGTCAAGAATGTATATAAATTCACAAACTCTCCTCACAGGATGAGCCTCACAAGCAAGAGGACCCAGCAAAGTCTCCACATCCTAAGGAAGAAGGTTCAATGAACATCCTCAACTCTCATTCCCCCAAACACGAGAACAACCGCCCAACCTCTGTTGCCCATGACCAAGGCCACACCCCTAACAACACAGAGGAAAACGCTGAGGTAAACATGCTCCAGAACAACCTGGTATAATATCACCATCTGGCAAAATGTGCTGTTGGAGAATCAGACCAAAATCTTTAGTGCACACAAACAACAACAAATTGTCATAAGCTTAAATTGATTACAGCTTGCAAAATGCATTCTGTGTATTTAAACCAGCCCAATCAGACCTAATGTCAAACCTAAGCACAACTTGAATTTTAAGGACACAACTTGAGAAGCACAAAAGTCCTGTTTACACGGCTGCCATGCTAATGCTGATCACATAGTGGCGCCGCTTCCTCTTTTCTCTCTTCTATCTGCATCTTACGCTGGACTAAAACCTCTGGCTTGGACCAACTAATGACTGACTTTCCTCTCTACTGATGCCCTGCCTTGGTCTTTGGCCAATGAACTCTTGTTCCTTTCCTCATTGTCTCCTTTCCTGTTTCCCCAAACTCTCCCCTCACCTCTGCCTGCCCCGCCTTACCGTCACTCTGCCCGCATGCATTGATGTTATCGATGAAAAAAAAGTGTCTGGAAAACGTAATATTTGCAAAAGAAGTAAGTGGAAATCAAGTGAATCTGTATTTGCGAAATATTCATGTTTGACATTGCTAATAAGTGGATATGTCTAGATTACATGAGGTAAAAGTATTTGCTTGGAGTTGATATTTGAATCTATATACATATAATACACACGCTGTGTCTTGGTTTTCAATGTGATTTATAATACTTTAATGTACTTGAGGTTCTTTTGTACTTTTTTTGGGTATACATGGAGGATTATAGTTCACAGTTGTTGGAATAAATCTTTTTAATTTTATCCAGCTTGTCCCTGTGTGTTGCTATCAGCTCTTCTTTCCCTCCAGCCTCTCTCTCTCTCTCTCTCTCTCTCTCTCTCTCTCAATCTTTCTCTCTCACTCTCTTGCTCTCGTATTCCCTTTTCTCTGCATGTCTGCTCATGATGAAGCTTACTACTGCCCAACTGCTCCCATGCTAATAATAACTGAATGCACGGCTGACCCTGCTTTTGTGCTACAATAGGCTGTTCACAGATTACACTACACAAACAACGGGGCCTGTGTGTGTCTATTCAGCACCACGGACAGCTCTCCAACATGAACAGGAGCTATCCCAAAAGTAACTGTATTTTAATTTTGAATTCACAGTCTCTCCTGTCTTTATTAATAAGAAAGAGACATGAATGTTGAAAAATCGTTCCCTGTGTAATTCTCTATGAAGCAATATTTGTTGGACTGCACAAAACCACTTTCAGGTATAATGGTTTCTGTAAAATTCATTTACATGTGTGCAAAATCATTTCTGTGCAAACTTAGAGGTGATTTACAAATTACTTCCAAGTGTTTTAGTTTTCTATACCTAAAACTCATCATTTGTTGTCTTTTTAATTTTTCCATGTCGAATGCTGATAATTTGTACTTGTCATCTGTCCTGTATCCGTAGATGGATTACCAAATGAGCCTAAGCACATATGATTGTGTCTTTTTGGAAAATCACGGACAATAGTCAAATGTAGAGATTGCATTTTTAATTTTTATCAAATCTTAATATTTAAATGTCTAGCTAAATTTAAGAAAAAATTAGCTGGTACTAAAAGGTTTCTTTTAAAATAGTTTATTGTCAAATACTGTACATTATGCTATTGAATGATGTCTGTGGAGACGTATGGCAGAGAGAATATGCAGCCACCAAACTGCAGACAGACAAAATTAACAACGAGCTGGTAAACATAGTGAAGCATTTAGCAGCTTGAGAGTCAGGCTTTGTCCTCAGGAGTTGTTGGAGATCAAAAACGGAACCATCAAGAGAGTAAATATTAGACTTTAATTCATCAGCTAGCCAAAGACATGACCTCAACTGAATGCAAAAGTTAAACTACCTCTGTAGGATGTGTTAAAAGGCAACCTATCTGTAATGTGCTCACAGCTTGTTTCTGCTGCCCCCAAGTGGCTAAGAAATTAGTTGTTCCAGATATAAGATAATGTGTCTGTATTCAAGGTTTCATTTTCTTATCATTCATCCAAGTCTTTATTTGTTTGTATATTTTCTCCTCATCATGTTTGCCTCTGTTACTTTCCCTACATTGTTGCATCCTTCACTACTTACCATATTTCCATATCAGGATGGAGTCACTATCGGCCTGGAAGTGCTCCTCCCTAAAGAGGCCAAGCGCCACACAGAGACCAGTGCGCCCCTTCAGTACGACGTCTTCCTCTACAAGGTTGCCAACAATGGAGACCCCGCCTCTCCCAGCCAAGCCGTTCCCATTCATAGCGCCAACTCTTACTCCGCCTGTCATCCCATGCCCAAATCGCCCAAAACACCTAAGACACCCAAAACACCCAAGACGCCTAAGACGCCCAAGTCGCCCAAGGTGCATAAGTCACCCAAACACACCAGGGAACATCCACCCTGTAATCGTGAACCACTATCTGCGAGGCACTCTTCACCTGGTCGTCACCCCTCACTTGGTCACCATCCATCACCCAGTCGTCACTCTGCACCTGGGTCCTCCCACCACTCTCCCTCCCAGTACAAATACATGCCTCCCTCCTCCACCCCGCCTCAGTTACGCCGGCCCAGGGGTCGCTCACAAGCTCGTGGCTCACACTGCTCAGGGAATGGGAGAGAATACCAGAGTGGACACATCCGTCCATCCCCCTCCTCCCCTCATCTCACCCAGCCGCCTCCATCACCATCCAGGATGAAGTACAGCCCGGTCAGCACCCGGTCCCTGCCACCACTCTCCTGACTGGGGCCCACACCCAGCCCAGCATCCATGCAGTGAAACGCACAAACATCTGTCATATTCTAATCTACCAAGCGATCTGTCTGTTAACCATGGCTCTAACTCTTTCATTAGTGATTCATAAATCATTTATCCATCCATTCATAATCCATCTTTGTACCCTGCCTTCCCACATTTAAACCCAGAGGATGAGCACACCACCAGGTTTCAGTTCATGGACCCAAATCTAGAACTGAGACAAATCTGCATACACCTCACTCCTATAAACTCAGACACCGATGCACCAATATGCTCACAAAAACCACCACATAGCCACTGCAGCCAAACCTTCACACCTTTGTAAATAACAACCTCTCAAAGCTCAGGTTACTGCTCACACAAGCACAAAACAAATCACTACATGTGAACATGCTCTCCTAGCATGGTGCCAACATCAGCGTCTGCTGAGGATATAGTTCATACCAGTTTTATAGAAGTTTATTACATTAGCCTTAGTGTTATCAATCTTTTGCTATTCAGTGTGTACAATGATTTCATGTTTTCACAGGCTTTTTTGGTATGTTTTTCATGTTTCTGATCCTTAATAAATAGATAAAGCAAAAAAGTGTGCAGTATTGTGTTCTCAAGATGAAGGAGAAAAGAGGAACAAAGCAAACAAAGAATAAAAGAGACTGCAAGGCCATGAAAAGAGAGTGCTGCCAGCCTGCATATTACAAAAATATCAGGGACTATGCTGCCCCCTTGTGGACTTGGCTCGAAGAACAATACATGTTTAAAATCATTAGAGGGTTAATATATAAAGCAGATAAATGATGTTAGCACCCTTGCTAATTGTGTGACTTTTTGAAACTATCCGTCTGTTTTTGTCTGATCTGTCTGTTTAGAGCAGAGCTACGGTGTGTAAGTTGTGTGTCTCGATATTCCTGCCTGTGCTTAGACAAACATTGGGGAACATAAGGGACCAATTCTACTCGGAGCAAGTAATGCATATGTGTGTTTGCTGACTAAAACTCACTGACATTTATGGACAATATTAAATAAACACTCAAGGTAAAGAAAGGAAGAGAGTGATAAAGTCAGCAAACTGACTGAGTAATACCAGACACACAGCAACATACAGGTTAACTAGAGTTTGCCAACAATAGCCGGCATTAGCTACTGGTTCTATGAGACCAAGCAAGGCTGTAAGGACAAACTCCTAAATGCTCTCTGTGAACAACATATTCATGCATAATTTTGTATGAAAATACTAAATAATTGACAGTAACATCATTAGAGACAAATGGAGACCAACTGAAATAGCATCTTTATTTTAAATGGTGCGTCATTTAAATTATCCAAGGGCTTATGTAATTTCTATGTTAAGATCAGACATAACTTGGCAATCCAGGTTAAAAATCTTTTCTGGTGTGCAGGAGATATGATGCCCCCCCTAGATGGTAAGGAGAGCCTTTGAAGCTTTTGAAAATACCTTCAGAGTAGCAGTAAATGTTGTGAAATGACCTTCTGGGGCTCTATCCCGAAACCAACCACATAAAAAATAAATTTCCACCTTTTCATGTTCTGTTTTTGTCCCAGAGGAGCGCACATGTGATTTAATGAGCAGATACTGTGCTACAGCAGACAAAAACATACAATTAAATTCAGTTCGACTTTATAACATGGTAGATAAAACACACTCAAATAAAACTGAATCACTCGGTCAGTTTTCAACCAGTTGAGGCATAAAATGGAGGGAACTTGTGATTCTCTTTGAATCCATTTATATGCTGCAAGTTCCTCTTGCACTTTTCCTCATGTTGTTGCTGTATTATTTATAATGTGAGTGAAAGTGCTTCCATCCTCTTTGGTGTTAAGGACGTGAACCTACTCATCTCTGACAGCAGGCATTTCTGTTTCTTAAGGCAGTTCAAATTAAACATCTAACATATTTTGCCACAATGTGAACACCACCTCCGTTGTTAAAAGCTGTAGGCTGCAGTGACTTGGCTCTTTTGTTCCCTGACTTTTTCTCGAATGAAAAGCACCTTCTCTTTCCAGGTGGATCAGGTGAAGGTGAAGTTATTCTCTCTGCTGCTCTCATTCATCAGTAATAGGCTGCGGTGACATGAAAAGAGTAATTGACGGGTTTGAAAGTGGAGTGTCTGTATCTCTCTGTGACACTGTGCCTCTGAAGAGCTCTCCTGTCCTGCTCCACCTGCAAGGGGCTCACAATGTGTCCTAATTTTTTTGAGTTTTTTAGCTGTTGAAGCAACCGGAAATGATCCAGCACTTTTTCTACAAGGACACAAAAAGATCAGTGGTCTTAAGAAAGTTTAATTTTATATTAACCTTGACAATAAATAACACTGAATATGATTTTTTGGAAATTGCTGTGCAAGAAGGATCATAAACATGCTTTATTTACATTTAAGCTGCAGTAAAAAAAAATAAGTGAGTATCTAGATGCCCTTGCCCCTCTTTAAATGTTCATGCGCAATAGATTAAATACTATAAATAATTTAGTAAAACAGTCTTTTAATGTGACTAGCTGTTGAAAAAAAACTTAACTGTCCACTGTGTAGGATTTAGTGGCATCTAGTGGTGAAGTTGCAGATTGCAACAAGCTGAATATCCTTCCTCTCATCTTCCCCTTTCAAGCATGCAGGGATCCTACAGTAGCTGCATAACTCATGAAAAACACGAACCATCTTTAGAGCAAGTATTTATTTGTCCTTTATCGACTGCTTTAGAGAGATATGGCAGTGCAACATGGCCGACTCTATGGATGAGGACCCACTGATGACATAAGAAGCCTCATTCTAAGGTAAAGTAAGACAACAACCCTTGAGTTAAATATAAAGAAATGAAAACATGCTAACCAATATTACACATATAATTTAAGTACTATATATGGGCAGTAGTATAGTGATGATTTCTCCACATTTCTTGATTAATGTGCAGGTCAGACCTTTTTCCCCAATATCCAAGTTTAGTTCTGTAAAGAGGTGACAGATCACAGCTCGATTTTTAAGCTTTATAGCCTGCTTAAACAGAGACCACATTAAAATATTCTCCTTGCCTTTATCTGTGTGTCTCACAGTCAAAACTGATGAAAAATTTAAAAAGTGGGTGAGATCATCCACAAAAATACCCATGAAAAGCACATTTACCACCTTAAAGTTAGACTGTAAAAACTTCAGAATTTCTTCTTAAAGGGCAGTTTCATAAGTCTAGTTTATCTGTCTACATACACTATTTTACAAAATTGACGTCTTGTATGCAGAAACATGACCTTACAAATGCTCTGAAGAAAAAAAGACTACTGTTTCTCTATACACCCCACTTGTCTCTGTGTGTGTGTGTGTGTGTGTGTGTGTGTGTGTGTGTGTGTTAGTGGAGCTCCTGTATAAACCACTGAGCGGCAGCATTGCCTCACAGTCCAAATTGCACTGCTGATGTGGATCAGGAATTCAGACCCGCTGGGCACTTTGAAACAGCTGATCTGCATTTTCATTAGCATTCAGTCTATGTCGACTGAGGGAATGTGTGCTGATTCAACATGATGCTGTGATAATTGATATTGTTATCATGTAGATATCTGGCTGATCTCAGATGATCTCAGGCATATTTAAAGCTTTGCAGGCGATGAAGATGAGAGCTCAGATAGTGTAAAGGTGTGTGTGTGTGTTTGCAGAATGGATAGTGTGTGATCTGCAGTTAGACTCGTGCTGTACTAGGCTGATGAGATGATATCTGCATACAGTATGTGTTTTTTTATATATAAGTGTGCTTGTGGGTGTGTGTGTGCGTGTGTGAGTGTGTGTGTGTGTGACCCATTCCTCTGCCTTGCCTGTTGGCACCTTCATTACTGCCTCTTTAAGTGAGGCCATAAAGTATTTTTGCTGACCCAAAACAGATGTAATTTTCTCTCACTTGCTCCCACTCTGCCCTTCCTTCTGTCTCTGATGTACCTACACGCATGCTTGCACTCACACACACACACACACACACACACACACACACGCACACACACATATACACACAAATATACACACCCACGCAACACACACATGTCTCTTGAGATGCTTTCATAGCAGATGAAGGTTTTATAATTAGTTGAAATACCCGCAGTTCAGAAAATTTGCTGCATTTTCACACAAAAGCTAATTTGATATTTAATAATTTTTGACAAAGCTTTGATTCATCTGTTTGTTTACTTTCAGCAGCGAAAAAAGGTCCCTGCTCATTTAAAACACAGACTACAATAAACGATATAATCTGAAGATTCTGACAGGGTAAATCTATCTATTGTTTACCCTAAACAGACAGCTCTTTATGTGTTTATATGGTTTTTCGAGTTAAATGATGTTTTTAATGTGTTTTACTTGGAGACCCCCTGCTCACTGTCTGTCTCCCTCTCTCTTTGTGTTGTTGCTTTTGTGTCCGCTTCTCTCTGTGAGTCAGGCTAAATGGCTTTCTATTCAGGAGTGAGAAATGTCATCACTTGGGTGCGCGCGTGGGTGTGTGCAAGAGAAGAGTGTGTACTTTTTGAAAAACAACATTGTAAAGGGTCGCTTCACCCAAATCACAAATAAGATTTCTTATCACTGACACTTGCTGTTTTCAAGCCATGCGTCTGGTTTTGGTTCTGCCTGGATTTGGTCAAATGACATTTTCTGATGCTTTTAGCCACATAAACAAAATTTTATTCAACTCCTTTGTGTTTGAGTTGCCTGGGCAGCACAAATTGTGTCCTGAAGTCTTGATGTATAAAACTACGAGTTAACCTAGACCCCAGTATGCTTTTTATAATGTATTTTTGTTAATTGGGTTAAGTCTGGTGATATACAGTTCAATGATGGTATACAAACCCCACAAAAAGACCACAGCCAACAATCAACTGATCTAGCCAATATGTATTGTCTGCCAAAGCCTGATATATATCTTATTTCTGTGTGCCATAGAGCTCCATTGTGGTCCAAAAACTATTAAAAACACTAGGCGGCATGTTCTCTCATCATGAGTAGCGCTCATATTTTGAGTCAAACCCACATGCACCATCTTGCTGCTGGAAACACTCATCAACACTCATATACTAAATTTGCAGAAGGTGACGTAAATCGCACAGAAAATCATTGTAAATCATGTATCAAGTATAAGTGATATCACTGAGGTGAAGTAAGTTGCCTCCACAAAGACCAAAGGATATTTAAAAGACAGGATCTATCCCAATCACAGCCTGTTTATCCTGCTGCCCTCTGGCAATGGATACAAAAGTCTCCACCTTGACTTATCCTCGAGATTGCAAAAGATAAGTCAAGGTGTGTTGTGTTGTGATGGTGTTGTGTGTAGTATAAGGGGACAACAGTTTGTGTTGTATTGTACAATGCTGTGTACAAAATAAATGGACCTTGGACCTTAAAATGTGTATTTATTCACAACTTAAAATCATTTCCAACAAATGCACAGTGAACGTCTGTTTGAGTGGAGGTTTTTTAAAACCATGGTGCCCAGCTAGTTTAGAAATAACAGAGCCATTTTTAGAAATGAGGCATTTTTAAAGATGTAAGTCTTCAGTTGGAACAAATAGGGCTGCAGGCCACAGACAGGGACGTTAGGGACCACAACACATGATTGGTTGGGGCCAAAATCTAAATCTTTAACTCACAGACTTCGATGCATGTTCCAAATAAGTCAGTGAAGGCTCAGGGCTGTCCCACACGGCTCTGTGGCAGACTTTTACACTCATTTTCAGCAAGTCATTTCTGCAGACCCTACAAGAGGGAATAACCACAGGTCATAGTGCTGTCATTTTAAACAGAGAGTTACCAAGGGAAGCCCAAAAAAATCACAAAATATCATTAAACAAACATGGAAGGAGCAACTACAAAACAAAAGGAAGTTTGCATGTAAGTGTTCAATGCTGTTTTGCCTTGACTGTGATGAAAGTAAAAGTCACAAATAAAAAGATCAAAATCCCACAATTGTACCCAACGTGTTTTACAATATTTGGGCCTTTGCAGCCATAGTCACTTAAGCAGCAGGTGACATCAACTAAACCTGTGAAAGTTCAGGGTTTAGGCCTTGGGGGGACATTGGGATTTGGCCTTTGTCTTTTCATGGGTTTTTGTAACACACACACACACATACACACACACGCACACACACACATATACAGATAATGTCACAAATTGACTTCCTCCCTGAGTCTCAAAGGTCAGACAAGATGAGAAGTTAACTCGTCTCCAAATCAACTCCTTCCCTTTGTCTCCTCTTTCCCCTCACATTCCTCCTGGTTTCACGTCCTCTCCTCTTCTGCTTCTCCTCCTTTTGCTACTGCTGTCATTTAGTTTTTCACCTGCGGTAACATCCCTCTCTCTTTACCCCCCGCCCTCAGCCTCCTCCCTTGGCTTCCATATTGATTTACTCGATATCCCGCAGTGACATTCTTGTGGCGAAGGTTTCCGGCTGAAAAACCGGTGACATTTACCTCCCAGTCACAACACGGCTCATTTAAAGCTCACAAAATAGCTCACACTTTTACAGTACATGCCAATGCAGTGAGAGCTAAAGGATGATTGCAGACATTTGGGACATCTAATGGTGTGATGACCCACTTTGCCACCATATCAGAGAGGTGTGAGTCAGAGGCCTGAGTGCATTTTGTAAATATATAAACACAACTCTGACCACGTTGGCTGATCTCCGTTCCCAGACTTTCCTTTCTCCTTCTTCCTAAGTCTCACGACGACTCTACTTTCCCATTCGTCCACTGGCCCACTGTTACCATGGAGATGCCTCTGATCCAAGGTGGGTTTTAATTGAGGGGTAAGAGTGAGAGACAGAAAGAGACGGAAAGGTAATGAGATAGACTGCTTATGTAAGGTCAAATAAGTAGAGGCACAGTATGCACACACACACACACACACATACATACACACACTTCACACACAAAATATATCTGAGGGCAGGTTAGGAACACCTGTGGAGAGGAAGGTGGGAGCCCAAAGGCTGCACCCTGCTTTCACCCAGTTGTGCTGGAAGGAAGGAACCGAAATATACCAACACGAGTGAAGGGCATCACACACAGTGCACACACACGCACACACACACATTATTCACACACACTCATGAGACGCAGGTGTGCACAATTGGGAAGGGCTTGCCACAGCAGGAACACCGGCAGTGAGGCTTAGAGGGATGTGTGGTGATAATGGTGCATGTGAAATTGCTAGCGGGATCCTTCTCTCCTTTTTTTTTCCATTTAAAGGCCTCTTATTGGATTAAACTTTAATAAGCAACATAAATACAAAAATCTATACTTGGAATAACTCGCTCGCTGTCAAGCTGTGACAGCTTGAAGAAATGCAGTTATTTCTTTAAAAGATCCGCGTCATTTGTGGAGTTTTCGCCGCAGAAAAATGTGGCATGGAAGAAACAAAACATTATGCAAAACATGATGCAGCGTGAGAACAATTAATTCACAAGTGGCTCCATTATAAACTTCAGACGTCACTCAGACGCCTCCACGCGCAGACAGTGATTGTATTAAGGTTAATAAAAATAAGTTATTGTTCTCTTTCTGGACAGAAGATTAATTCATTTTATTCCATATGTTAATTGACTTGAGAGCATATATAAACCCTCCATAATATCACTGACTGCCGAGACTGAAGCCAGAGTGAAATTACATTAACATTCTCTCATTTCCTCTTTTCTCTGTTTAGTGACTGTAAACTTATGACTGGCTGTCTAAGTGAGGGGAGTTAATGTGTTCAAGAGCCAGCTGTCCCTCAAATAACACACTCAATAATTCATATTGCAAGGATCGCATCACACATGCACAAACACACACATACTGATCTGTCTGTGTGTGTGTGTGTGTGTGTGTGTGTGTGTGTGTCTAGATGCAGGTCAGTTCATTACTTTTCATATAAACTCGGCCAGGAAGTAGCGACATAAGTGCTGACAGGTCTTGGATGCAGAATCTTTGCTTGCTAAGGAGGCACTAATAGAATGTGTGTGTGCGTGTGATAGAGAGAGAGAGAGAGAGACGATCACAGCAGGTGTGTGTGGAACGCAATAGGAGAGAGGCTGTGTGTGTGTGTCCTCTTTACTAATGGAAATCAGATCTCTCATGTGTTGAGCCAGCAGAAGAAGAGCAGGAGATCCATCATGTCGGACTGGGGTCAAACTTCCAGGCCGACCTTCACTGCGATACTCTGAGTAATTTCCCTCAAAAAACATTTAGGTTCCGCCCAAACTCGGCCAGCTCTTTAATTAGCAAATGCAAATGGATTTCAGGATCAGATATCAGACACTTTGACGGAGCGCTTAAGTATCTGGATTTGCAAAAATTGTGGGTTTTCCGCTGAGTGGAGGCTTCCATGGGCCGTCCGCTCACAGGCTCGCTCGGGCATGTTCGTCTTTAAGTTGTTTCTTGATCCCAAAGCTCAACAATTCATCTGCTGATTTCAGGTGTCTGGATTTAAATCCTAACCGAGAAAAAAGTCATGGTTTAAAAACTGGTCTCTAAGTCAGTTTCAAATCTTGCAAATATCTGAATACTGGCCATCAATACTGCAGTGGATTGACGATAAACACGGGTAAAATATGCTACAATATTTATTTGACTGACATACTAGAACAATAATAGAGAGTATAGTGATTAAATGACAGATAATAGAGATAATCAGCTATTATGTGTCATGTATGAGATCACATTCTTTTTATCAAGAAAAGGCTTTTTAGACAGAAAACAACTTTTCAAGGAGACAGTTTCTCACAATGCCGTATTAAACACCAGTCAGTTTACAGTCAAGGGGGAGAATCTTAATGTGCACACAGCAGTCACACTCACTTGTAATGACCAATTTTATGGCTCTCTATAGGGCCTGAGTTTGGTCTGTACATCTTAAGCTACTGTAGGAACATGGTGGTGCAACATGGTGAACTTTCTGGAAGAGGACCTACTCCTTCTGCAGGTATAAAAGCTCATTTCAAGTTAAAAAAAAAACCCCAAAGATTCTTATTTTCAGGTGGTTATTCATCAATTGAAACATACATACAAATATTACATTTTCTTTCTGCCATATCACACAAATAAATCCTTCTAAATACAAAACACTGGTTCTCATGTGTACATCTCTCATGCTAGTCAATCTAAAGGCCAGGTAAAATGTCTCAACCTTATGACCCTGTCAGAAGTGTTTGAAAGCTGAGGTTCCAGCCCAGCAACTGATATTAAATCACTTTCGTCAATCCCTCTTGATGTACTTGTGACTTCTGGAGATACGGTAATTAAATCCATCCAGATTTGCAGCTACTTTTTCCTCAAATCCGGTCATTAGTTCACTGAGTGGATTAGCATTTTGAAAAACTGACTAAGCTATTGGTCTTGTAACACATGCAAACACACACACACACTCACAAACAAACCACACCACACCAGAGTCGATCTTCTGTTCCTGCTCTGCTGCTTTAACAGGCAGCGACCCCCACCCACCCTTCTCTCCCCTCTCTCCTCCCCTGCTCTGCTCTAGTCCACCCCCACAAGAGCCTGATGATGTGCAGGCTCCACAGAGCAGGACTTTCAAACGATATCATTACCACTTCAAAGAACCTGCTGCTGCCTTATGGACCTACAAGCTGTGGCATGTTGTGTGGAGCAAGACGTTGTTTGCCACAAACGGAAATCATCACCTCAACATCTTTCTTGTCTAAATGACAGCCATTTCTAAATGTTGTGCATTTCCGACTCTGCCTGTAGTATGCCGCTTCAATTAGGGAAAAGGGCATCAATGCCGTGTGTGTGTGTATCTGCAGCTGTGGCGGGAGGATCATATGAGGCATCACGCCACTTGTCAGTATTTCAAATAAAAGCTTTGTTTTTGCTGCTATTGCGCTGCACATACGCAGAGCAGAGGCCCACAGGGAGAGAGACTGCATCATGTGCAGACTTCTGAGGATACATTTACTCATAGCAAAGGGTTAAACTATTTGGAAAACATGATTCTCGTTTGATTATTTATTGACTAAGAAGGCGAGAGCGAGATCTGGCAGCCCCCCCAGCTTGATATTTTCCTCATTTAAATACTGCTGAACACAAATACACACACACACACACACACACACAGTCTTAAGCTCCCAGTGGTTCCTGCTGCAACATTAATGTCCTCATTTATCCTCTTATGCACAAATGTCAACCTTTGTCAGCCTCCATCCCTGCCCCCCCCGTTCTCCCCCTTTACTCGCACTCCACACCTTCAGCGACTCCACCCTCCCACCTTGCTTATTTCTATTCCTCTGTATTTTCCACCATGCCTTCTCACCCCATTCATTGCTTCCTGCATACCCTCTCCCTCCTCTGTCTGCATTCCCCTTACTCTTTCACTCTGCAGCTCAATGTATCCAGCTGACCCCACCCCTTATCCTATCCTGCGTCCTGCACAGATATTGCACATTCCTCCACAGTCTCTGCCTCTCTCTCTCTCTTGTTTAGTTTCATTGTCTTTTCTTTTTCCTCTCTCTGCTTGGGGATCCTCTAGTGACATCATCACTCCTACAGTTACCATGGTTTCGGGGGAAAGGGATGGTAATAACTGTTTGGATCAAACAGACAAGCTCAGTGCTGTTGTAGCTCACACACAAAAAAAAAAAAAAGAGAGAGGGGCTCAGGGCATTCAAAGGAATTTCTCTTTATTACAGGATGCAGGCAGAGTTTAAGGGATTAAGTAAAAATATGATGTGTGTGTGTGTGTGTGTGTGTGTGTGTGTGTGTGTGTGTGTAGTTAGGTCAGTGTTAATGAGGGATCTGTGTGAATGAACAAGTCGTCGTCGTACAGGTCTTCGTCCAGGTCGCCGTCCTCTTCAGTGAAGTAGGTAGGGAAAGGAGGGTTGAGCAAGGAGGAGCTCCTCTTCGGCAGTATGGTGTCCCTTACCTGGGAAACACACAAAAACACACGCACGCACGCACAAACACAGACACACACATTAATTGGATGAGCTGATTAGTCTTAATAAGAGCTGAAATGATCAAGTGACATAAAATTTGTTTTAATTTTCTAAACACTTAGATAATTGTTGCCGTTGGTAATTTATCAAGCAAAAACTGCAAAAGAAGAGCATTTTCCTTCCGGGGGTTGGGGTGGGGGATGATGTCATGAAAAATTAAACTTGACATCTGAGCTTTATTTCAAACACTTCAAAAGAAGCTTTGAATGTCAAAAAAATGACAGCTAGATATTTTACTGACACACACTAAACAACATTTATGTTTAGTGTTTCCACCTGAATCATATTCTTTTAAACACCCCCCCTTGGGTCATACAGACCCCCCTCCTCTGATTTGTTTGCAATTGTGGGGACTTCAACTTCCACTACTAGAGCAGTTAACTGTAGAAAATAATTAATCAACAGATTAATTAATAACTACCATTTTTCTTGGTAACAGCACTCTGAACCGTAATCAATAAAACATGCCTGTTGCTCATTTACATAGAGATATTAGCACAGAATAATAAAAAGGGAAAATAATGAACAAATATTATGAACCTGCATGTGTGCCCTTTAGCGAAATATAATCTAAAGTGAATCCAAGTATGTGTCTGTGTGTGTGTGTGTGTGTGTGTGTGTGTGTGTGTGAGACAGCTGAGCTGGGTGAAATGCAACACACATTTGTATTCATTATCGCTTGTCTGCAAAACAAAATAAAAGGCTGCATGTGTGTCTGCACTCACACACACACACACACACACACACAAGGTGAACACAACATGCTGAGTATGGAGATGGATGCTGTGTATATTACTAACATCATTGAGGTCCCTGCTCCCGTTCCCTCCTATAAAAACACGCAAACATATGCATGCAAACGCGCACACACTGCTGAAGCAGCACAGTGTCGATGAGGATGGATCACACCGTCCTGCAGGTGTGACGAGTCTTACAGGTGCAAGGTCGCTGGTCTTCGTCAGAACACTAAGCATGCTGGGGCTGACCTTAGACTTCACACTTCGATCCCAAGTGTGCGTGTATATATTTTTACCTTCAGTAAGCAGTTCTTGTGGCCGGGGACGGAGCCGTTAACGTACAGCAAATTATACTTGGTATTGACCCTCCATATCTGGAGGAGAGAGAGAAAGAGGGAGGAAGCAGACGAGAGCATATTGAACTGAAATTGCCTTCAAGGACAAAACCACATCTGCGTGTGTCCTTGTGAGTATGTGTACCTTCAGTCCATGAGCTGTAATGTAGATGTTTCCCATCATGCCGGGCATCTTTTTCCCTTTGAACACTTTGGCTGGATCCTAGACGCAGATGATGAACAACACACATATAACTGGATTATGGGAAGCCAACTGTTCATGTCTGGCAAGGGTGAGAATCTTGAGGATCACTGTGTTCGTTTGTGTGTGTGTGTGTGTGTGTGTGTGTGTGTGTGTGTTTGTGTGTGTGTGTTTGTGTGTGTCTTACCCCGCCAGGTCCAGAAGCTCCCGGTCTGCGATGAGTTTTGGTTTGACCGTGTGTGGCGGGTTGACCTTTGAACCCCCAACGCTTCATTACACCCTGAAAGCCCTTACCAATACTACACACAACCAGAGAAAAAAAATATTTCCCATTTACTTTTTTGCCTCTGAGGATAATGATATTAAAAGAGAGATTTGAACTTTCTTGCGAAGACATACACTAAAATATCTCAAAAATGGGATGCTGGAGCTGAGAGAGGCCAAAGAGCAAGCCAAGGAGAGAGAAAGCTGTTGAGGAAGGAAAGATGGGAGAGCAGAACTTACGATTTGGCTGTGACGTCCACATATTGGCCCGGACGGAAATGTGCTGCATACAGAGGAGTGCCTGAACACACCACAAACAAAAGATTACCAGTACATTCCTAAACTTCCAGAGAATTGGCTCTGCTGACCACGACAAGATATTAGAGTCCAGCATGTGATATGATATACAGTGTTATGAATGAGCTCACAGATGTGTGCGTACCTGGCTTGATGAGGGCGTTGTCGGTGACTTTGAATGTGGTGACCTTCTGTTTTGGTGGCACTCCTGCATTCCTGAACATCTCCATTTCACTCTCAGACCTCTGTCATTCAGGGTGACGAAAGGAGAGAGAAAAAAATACGTGAGGATGAAAGGAGGGAAAATAAATGGTGAAACAAGTATGAGCGGTGAGCAGCAGTTGGACTTTGGCATTTTTAAAATTAACCGTGGGCCTGTTATGACTGTACGGGAGCCAAGCACACATACGCACAGGCATACGCGCACACACTTGGCAGCGAGCGTCTCTGACATTTGGTTCCACTCAGCTCGCTCTCATCTCAGCCTCTCCAGTCACTTGAAACTCTCTTTCTCTCCCCTTCTGTTGACTGAAAAAATCAGCCTGCCAAAGCTTCACACTCCCGACAAACTGCCTTTGACTGGAGAGTAATCTGGCTGCGTGAGGGGGATTCAAAACAAGTTCATGTTCGCAAAGTGAAACCCCGACACTGGCCCATCAAGCTTCTATCAACACTCAATGAATAAATCTCGCCTCTATTTATTCATCCTTGTTCTTTTCTTTCTAAGCGTTTAAAAGATGGATGCAACACTTAAAGGACAAATTGCTGCTCACGCATACTAACAGGGGATTTTCTTAAACATCACTGTCTTTTTTGACAAGGTAGAAAAGGCTCAGATTGAGCTGCAGAGCCAGCGTCGCTGTCTGTCGCCTCAGGTTTCAGTGTTTGTGCTATTGAGTTCTGATCTGCAGGCTGAGGCAATGATGGGACCTCAGAGTTTATTATGAGCATGGCAGACACTTTTCAAACGCGTGTGTGAAATCTATTGGATCCCATTTATTTTAACATCCAAGTGTAGTGATGGTGAGTATAATTTTCTGACTATGGGTCTGTTTTCATAAAAGCTCTTAGAACTGGAAGGTCTGATATGAGCTCAATGCCACTGCACGATGAAAAAACTCAGTTATGTTTCCATCAAGCTGTCACACTGATTTGATTTTTGGCAGGATTATAAAGCAAAGCCAGAAGCAAGATGAGTAAAAACGTGTTACTATCTGATGAGTTGTGGCTGCTCTGCTGGTTTGAAAGTAAAGCCAATTGGTTCGAAAAGATGTGGAATTCTCAAACTTTACAGTTAAATACAAACTCAAGAGTTTAAGTTATCAATGCCAGCTCTATTAATAATGCAGGTAATTACTAAGTAAAGGTTAATAACTGCATAAACTGCTGAGCATTTTACCTCTGGAGGTATTGGAAGGGGAAAAATAAATACGCACACAATAATTTACAGAAATTTCAGTGCCAAGGCAGCCGCTGATTGTAAACACTGCTGCCTCATTATTGAACACAAAAATGTTTACTGTCATTTTCCTTCTAAGAGTCATATTCATTTTTTAATGTTTTTCTTCTAACACTTCTATCTCATTTCAGAACATTTTATTGTACTAAATGGGAGAATATGTAACTGTGAGAGAGAAGCACATCCTCTTACACAGAAATTTAGAAGCCATAAAATGGACCATTGCAATTTGTTTTGGCTGCCAAAGTCACACTGGTGTCACCAGTATGACCACTTGCTCTTTGAGGTTATTCTTAACTAATGATAGCAAACTTTGGGAAAGGCATGCTCACAAAATGGTCAGTTCCTTTCTACTTGTTTTACTGATACAGTACCTTTGCATTTTAGCTAAATGACAAACAATGTTAATATAAAAAAAGATTATAATTAGCTGCTTGGACAATAATGATCCTACAAACAAGACCAAATGACAACGACAAGAATGTGCTTCTAACAGCACTTACTACACGTTTTTTAGGTAACATCATAGGTGTCAACACATCCACTTTCATGGCTAAGATAAAAACCTCACTCAAAGTTTAATGATGTTCTTACATGGAATGGTGATATGTTTTTCCCTCCTACCACAAGGGCGGCAGAGCGTCCATCATGTTCTTCTTTGGATAGGTACTTTATTACATGGCAGTCCTGTACCTGAAAGAAAAACACAAACAGTAATTAAAGAGACTGGATTAACAATTGATATAATCAAATAGCTTGTCACAGTGTGAACTTTTTCCTCCTCACCAACAACACAACCAGATACGCAATTAGAGAAAAATCCTCTGGTGTAAAGCATTTCAGTATAGGACCACTGTACAACTTACAAACCTGACATTCATTATATTTTGGCAAAATACACAAAGGTATGACATCACAACCATATTGCGATACACACCACATTGCAAGAATAACATAAAAGGGGGAGAGACGCTGGCAATAAACCCTAAAAAAGTCCAATTTCTGTGTGAAAGCAACCAAACCCACACTGTTTATCCAGTATGTTAAGATGTACTTTCAGTTTCCCAAATGTACCAAAATACCAGAGTGGTGGGAGTACTTTGAGCACAAGATAGTAAATACAATTGTTGTACTTTTCATCTCGCACAGACTGTTCTCATATCAGCTGAAAAGAAAAAGAAGGCTAAATGTGACAAAAGTGAATCAGCAGATGGGGATAAAAGTTTCTGCTACCAATTGTCTGTTGGCATTGATTTTTTTCTGAAATTGAAATAGCAGTTTGTTATGCAATAAAAAGTAGAGTGAACACACAGTCATTGATTGCTTTCAACTCACTGCACTGACAGACTAGGCAATGTTATAAAAACATGTTGTAAATCAACGTGACATTAAATAATGCCTGTTCTCCTTGCTGTGAGGGAGGAGGAGTTTTCTCAGGAACACAGAGGCATTTCAGATGTACAATCAAAGCCTGCAGGTGTTCAATATTTGTTATTCAGCTCCCACACTCCACAAAGCAATCCAATTTATCTGACTTCTTTTCTAACCTGCTGGTCTTGTCATTATTGAATGCAATCATAAAAACACATTATCCCTAACCCTGAGGATCATCTGCTGCTGTATTAATGCAAAGCTATGCACAACAAAAAAATATGAAAGGTAACAGGTGTCTGTGTTGTACCTGTAACATGGTGACTACATGTCTTTCTCCTTCTTTAGTCCAGATAGGAGCCATTCCTAACTTCACAGCCACTAACCCAACTCTTCGACTACCTGGGAAGAGAAATTGACGCAAAGATGGTTTAAGTAAGCCAACAAGGAAAAATATTCATGCTGCACACAGCTCTCACTTATCATGACACCCACCCTCTGTCCACTCATGTCTCGGCCAGGGCTCATCTTTCAGTGGGTTGAGCTTTTCGGCTGTTTGTCTTCTATATTCTTCTGCCATGCTCTTCCTCATGTACTCCTGGTTATCCTCTGTAAGGTGTTCTTCAAACCATGTTGTGGTTTTTACAGTCCTAATACAACCCACTAAATACGCAGGACTGCAAGAAAAAATAATAGTGCAATGATAATGCAGGTGTTTACCAGGTAACAAAATCACTTGTGTCCAGAATTACACTAAAAAAAGCACATACTCACAACTGTGTCAAATCAAAACAAGGGTACAAGGTAACATACACACATATGGACACATTATTGTTTTAGGGCAGCAGTTAACACCTAATTTGCCCACCCATTTATGGCCCAGAAAGTTTTGTTTTGTAATGTTAATTAAATTTTTAAAAAGAGCAATTCCCAAAGTTCAATGTAGTGACTTCAACAACCACGTCTAACTGATTCAGTTTTAATAACACCAAACAAAGATACGCAGCATTTTTTTCACATTTGAGAAGCTGACACACCTAAATTACAACTGACAAAGCTAAATCAAGAAAAGGTCTCGTGATTTCAGGACAATATTATCAACACCAGTTAGTCACATTATTATCACTTATTTTCAGATGCTGAACAGTCACTGCAGTTTTCCTACTGATGATTAACAATCAGGTCCACACATTCACGCGGACAGTTTGGGCATTTAAGATGCACGTTACTCATTACACGTTACAGTACAGTCATTTATACCTGTACTGACTTAACTCTATTCTCTAGTTTAAAGCAGAGACGACTTATTTAGCTTAAGCAGTGCCTCTTAAAGATAAAATTATAACATTTGATAGTGTATTATCAACTAACAAGCTCTGATAACAATTATTAGGACAGTGCGCAATTATTTTGTACCCCTGTTTTACTACAGCATTTGGGTGTTGCTCTGAATTGAACTTCAGCTACTGTTACATTAGCAAAACTAGACAGTTAGCATTAGCCACCTTTCAGCTGTCGCTCGGAGAGAAACGAGTCCGGTTCCCCGCTGAAGAAGAAACCGACAGCTCCACGCCGCCATTGTGCTCCTTTAATCTTATATAAATATAACGGTGACAAACACTCTGCACACACTAGACGGACATGTCACATAACATATGGACTACCATGCCTTCGTTTTCGTCCTGTTAATGTCACTCTGCTACTTCCGGTACGTGACCTAAACAGTTCCGCAGCCTAGGAGAGAACAAGAACAAGGTTCCGCAAAATCACAACTTCAGAGTTTGAGGAGAACATCGAAACTTGCTGAGCTATTACATCGTAGCCACAAAGCGATTAAACAATAATATGTTTACATGTTTATAGTAGGCGTCATTGTTTCTTTCAGCTTAGTACTGTTAACTCAACAAAATGATAACACATGGGAGGATTCAAGTTTATTATTGACCTTGAAAATAGGGCGGTTTCACCCGTGGTCCAGTTAGTACAGCCAGCGCTCACAATCATTTTACGTGTTGTTCGTCAAAAGACGGAGCTTGTAAGTTTCTCATGGAAATTTGATGTCTACATTTCGGAGCAAGATTGCACAATAGCAAACATCTATTTGATTTAGGCAATTATCAAGTCCCATCGATTTCTCAATGGATTAAAATCTCCTATCATAAGAATTAAGGCATAAGGCTGTGTAATACAATAAACTGTCCTTCTAATTCATTATCTTAATTTTCATTGTCTCATTTAATTATACTAAAAAATATAGCTTCAGAAAATTATATGGAGTTGTACAAAAGAACAGAAAAGAATAGCACATGAGCACAGTCTCATTTTTGCATATTTTAAGTGGTTTGCACCAGCCCTACAACCAATCCTCTCAGTCTTTCTCAGCCTGTTTTAGAATAACTCCTGTGATGTGGGTGGTCTCCGAAAGAGATATCAGGAGGTTCATGTGTTGAATACTGATCAAACTGTCAAAACCTGAGGCACGTATGGAGTGTACTCTTAGGACAGCCCAACCTTGGTTTGCCATAATTAACTATACAGAGATTAGTAAAGGAATTTATTCTTGCATTTTAATGTCTGCTAAGTAGAATAAAGATTGAAAAAGAGAAGGAGTGGATGGAGGTGTCTGTGTAAGTAAAGGAAGTGCGTGCAGTTTGAAATATTGAAGAGTACTGTTTCAACAACAAGGCAGGGCTGTCCAGGAAAGAGACAGAGAGAGATTTTTGATATGTAACCCGAATATACAAGTAGTCCGAATATTCAGTCACAAACAGAGAAACAGAAGCTTACAGGGCAGAGACAAATAAAATAAGCTACAGGCTGCCACCCCAGTTTGCCACTGTTTTTCTAGATGGCACTTCTGTATGCCAGAACACACACAGTTGTTGTTGTTGTTGTTGTTGTTTTTTGCTTAGGAGAGTGTATTGTTTTATACAAATTCCTTAGGAAACATTTTTTACCCAAAGTCTTATTCTTTAATCTCTGGTGATCCGCTATTCATTCCCAGAAGGGAGGTGAGTCCCCCTTTTGCAACAGTGTTAATGCCCCGGAAATATGTTTAACACAAATGCACATACACAAAAACATCTGCACCAAAATGAGAAAACCAGTGTCTTTATTATAATTAACATGCAGGATACAGAAAAAAACAGTTTTCAGCTCACAGATGAGTGTCTACCACACACGCTTTGCTATCCTCTCAAAACTCTTTACAATGTAAGAAGGTTATTAAGAAATTATTACAATTATTCTGTTTTTTTGTTTCCATTTAGCAAAATCTCCAACAAAATCTGTAGAAAAGAACCCAAAACACCCAAGACAACCCTGAATGTCACTCAAATGACAGAGATACTTTATTTCATAACTAGCAAGCGGCTACTGGAGATTGGATATTTGCAGGAGCTGAATTATGCATGCATTAATGCAGTACACTAACAGGGGCTCTACCATCCCCATAAATAACATTTGCAATGCTAATTCTAAGAAATTTTGTCTATGCAATCACATTTTTTGGCTTTTCTGCCCACAGATCTTTTTGCCTATGTACAGTACTTGCTAGTTATCTAAATAAGGTAGGAGTGTCATTTCTTTGGGTGGGCTATGGTCCGAGTCTGCATGCTGGTTCAGAAGACTTCTCTTAATTTTTATAAACATTTTTCAGATATACAGTAGATAGTAATAATTTCCCAGATGATGCCATTGTGGCCAAACATGCATTAGTCATCAATGGAGGGGTTCAAATTGTTTCACCAGAACGAGCTAATTCTCTGAGCTAGACTACTGTATGTATGTAGTGTGGTTGGGTGTACATGTTTGTTTGTGTGCGTATGTGTGCTTGTGCTTTTGCATGTTTATATGAATTATACAGTACATAAAGTATAGATTTATATATATATATATATATATGATATATATATGTGTATTTGAGTGTATGTTTGCATGTATTCCATCGTCAGGGGCTAAAGGTTCTTGAGGATTCGAAGTCCGACATACACTTGGGTTTGATGCCTTTAGCATTGTAGTAATCCACAACCTGGTTAGGGACCTCTGCCAAAACACTCTTGGCCAGAGCCGCTGGGGAGGCCTGGAAGCAGAGAGACAGACAGAGAGACAGACAGAGACAGAGAGGAGGAGGAGGAGAGAGGTCACAAATACACACACATCACCTGCCATGTGTGATTCTAGGATACTAGAATTTACTTTTGGGCCTCATGCTCTCAAAGGTATAGACTGGTGAGACTGACAGGATCAGACAAGCTAATTGGCCAACCTCAAAACATCCCTGCTTTCGCCTTTTTGTCCTCTAGTACCATAGCTTGGTTTCTATAAATGTGCTCAAGGAGAGAAAAAAGCACATCAGACCTCATCAACTCAGAAAAAACAACGCATTAAAGCACACTCTTTATGCAAATGATCATGCACATTGACCCAGTTTATGCTGTATGAGTTCATTATACCAAGAAGTTAAGTTGTATTTTCTCCATGGATACAGCTAGTATTTCGAAATGCACCTCTAATTTGGTAATTGACAAATATTGGGGTTACTTAAGGCTCAAAAAGCCTTTAAACTATTTATGGATGTTTTCCCCTGCAGGAACTATTGCAGCCTAAAAATGTCAGTCAGTGTCAGGAACCTGCATACCTTATTGCAACCAAGAGATTAACACTTTAATTGACTGTGATAGTTGAAACTAATCAAAGCCAGGTTGCATTTTTTAAAAATTCTAGCCTTGTAGTTCTAGCCTTGTAGTTCATGTAATCATTCTGATTATAGTTTAAGATTTTTCATAAACATTTCAACTGTGTCTATTGTAGATGGGTTTTGTATTTTGAACAGTTAGCCACAAAAATCCCTTTCCAAATCTCATAGAAGCCAATGATGCATTGGTATTAAGTTCATAACGAGGCAGATTTTTGATAGTTTAAAAAAATGTTCAATGTTTTATTTATTCCGTCAAAGGACTTAAGGAGGGATGATAAATGTGCTGAATTTGCTGTTCCTTTCAAGGGTAATACTTAAAAAAGTTTTAAATATTTGCATAACATAACACTAAAAACTACTCTGAGCCTTTAGTCAGAACAGAATAAAACAGAAAAACATTCCTATGCACATACACGCACAATTACACACGCGCATGGGTCAGCCACTTGTCTGCATGCACACACAGGCTCCCACAGCGCACACACTTCTGAAACCTCAAAGTCAGAGACTCTGTCGTACTCCGTCTCACATAATTCCCCGAGACAATGCATCATCAAAGTGCACCCACCCCCTCCTCTCATTTCCACCCTCCCTCCAGCTCTCTCTGCTCCTATCTACCTGTTATCCCCCGCTCTGCCTGTCACACAGCAGCTTCGTCCTGCTAATCCCTTCTGAAAAGAAACGACAGAGCAGAAAATCACCTCTCCACCTCTGTCACACACTCCCCAGCTCCCTTTTGTCTTTAGCTCCAGTCTCCTGTTGACCCCCCCTTCAACACCACCACCACCACCACCACTGGGCGCTGTCCCTCTCCCTCCACCTTCCTCTTCTGTTTCCTCCAGATTTATTCTTCACCTCTCCTCTCTGACTTTCTTTACTTTTGGGTAAACTATATGTTTCCACTCCCTTCTACAGCCCCTACCCCTTTCTTCTCTGTTTAGCTGGATGTAATTAGTTGATTTCTCAAACTGTCACAGACCTGACTCACCATAACAGACCCAGGCAAACACACCCTGTCAAAGCCAGGAAAAATTAATGCCAGCCGAGAGGGACGCACACACACACGCAGTGAGTAGATAGCTGATGTGTTTTGACGAGCACACCAAGCATATTACGCCCACACATTCACACTTGCTACCCCGTGAATACGGCACTGCATCCACCCACCACACACACATACACACACACACACAGTCACAGTCACTGTTGAAGTAAAACTTTTTAAATGCTGTTGTTCAGTTTGCAAGCAGATACTTTTTGAATAATCAAAAAAGACGTATCTAGAAAGAGATATATTCTGTCTGATTCTTAATCTGTTTACTTTGATCTCACATTTCCCCTAAATCAGGGTTCAATAAGTTTAACCACTGGCCTATTTTTTAGTATTTGTAGTGGGAAGTCAACATTTAACAGGCCCATAAGTTTTTTATGTGTTTTTTTGTTTCATCTACAGCCATTTATTAATGACTAAACAGATGTATTTCTTTGGTTTGGAATTATATCCAATGACAGATGTCACAGAAGCTTTTGTTGATAAAATGACTCATCTTATGTTTGTCCTGGTTAAAGTACAGACCAGAGAAAAGGATGAGCTGCTTTATTTTTGCTTGAATAAAAGTGCTGGATTTGTTGTTGCCTTGAAAAGAAGCCCACCATATCAAGTGAGCTCTATTTATGTTTCTGAGACCCAAATCAGTATGATCAGAGGATAAAGCTACAGTGGTGGCATTAAATTTTTGTTGAATTCAAGGGTTTATTTTTCCATTTAAAACTATCATTATTTGCTTAGCAGTATAAGTGGCCATTAAAGAATAATACAAAGTGTTAAATTGTAAATAACAAAAGCAGAAGCAGAAAAATCATGTGGTCAGCAAACGAGTTTAATAATTAGTTAAATAGCAATATCTATCAAACGTTTGCCAACAATAGCATTGTTTTTACATTAGCTCACTTTTGCATTGTTTTTTTTTTCTCAAACTAGTGGTCATACCAGACCAGTTTTTGAAAAAATTTTGAATGTTCATGTTGCATACGTTCACTTTAAGTGAAGTGGATTATTCTTTTTTTAATCTGTTTTATGGAGCTAAATTGACAAGAATTCACTTTAGCAACACATGCTGTTTTAATAGCCTGAATGCAGCACAGCAGCCTCAGCTTCATGAAGCTGCATCATTTATGACACCATGTTTATTGGGTTTTGCAAGAGCTTTATGTTCACATTGTTATCTGCAGTAGATTTGTGAAAATGCATTATAGAGTTCTGATGAGAATTATATCAGTAAAAACTTCACTTTTTGCTTTGGGGCCAAATGTGTATGTGAGCAGGTCAGATTCGATGGGCTACTATTAGCCCACTACTGCTCTTTATCATATCATTCTGCTGGTTTATACAAAGAAAAGAACCTCCGGTGGTGCACTGGTTATGATACTGAAATATTCAAATTGACACTTAGCCCCGCTTATTGCTTTTGTTTTAATCTTTTGGCCCTGATATGAAATTTTTTAATGTTTCATGACTAGAAACTCTTTTATAACCTCACATTTCTTATTCCCTTTGATTTTGTAACCCTGAGCGAGCTCCGAAGTTTTACAGCGCTGTTTATTATCAACCCTACTTATGCTGGTTGTGAAGAAGTGACAAGGTACAAAAACACCTAGAAAGCATCTACTGCAAAAATCTGTTCTGCTTTCTTCTCGTTTAATGCCTCATTTGTATATGTCTTAATGTTGAATGACTTCCCTAAAGGATCGGACATATTTTCTGCCTGGAATGTATTTATCAAAGCTCTATAATCTTAAAGACATTGATTTTAAGACTTCTGTCCCTTGCATGTTACCCCTCCTCCTAACCGCCACCCACATGTTTGAAGTCCTTGAAGGGGACGAACTGGACGATGTCCCGAAGGACCGGCTCGCCCTTTGGTGAGCGAAGGATCCCGTCGTCCCCATCCAATATCTGCATGTCTGTGAAGTCTGCGTTGCCCACGCCCACGATGATGACCGACATAGGCAGGTGGGAGGCATGCACAATGGCCTCCCGCGTGTCCGCCATGTCGGTGATGACGCCATCCGTCAGGATCAGCAAGATGAAGTATTCCTGGTGAGATGGGGAGAAATTTGTGGGTAAAAGGGAGGATGATGCAGGGAGGGAGGAGAATGCTCCAGGAATTTTCTGTTAAAAATGACTTCTTGTCAGGGTCTAATTTGAATAAAACTCATTCTAATCCACCAGAGAGCCAGAAAGAAGCGGGAGGCAATAAAGCAGAGGGGAATTTGTGCTCTAAAATTTATGGCTGGAATTAAATTAATATCAATCACTTCTACCTGCTTTCCAGTTAATCTTTTTTTGCTCTTCTTTGTCCCATCTATTACCTCCTCTGATGTCCCATTTTTTTCTCTTTTTATTGCTATTTGTTTTCGCCTTGTCTCCCTCTGTATCAGTGCAAACACCAATAGCCACAACAACAGAATCAAAATGGTCCAGTCTGTCCTTTTTTTTCTATCTAATTCTCTCCCTCACCATGGCCTCTTTGGTGTGCATCTCCTCTGAGGCAGACGAGGCTACTTTCTGGATGATTGGGGCGATATTGGTGGGCCCGTACAGCTGGATCTTGGGGAGGCAGTTCTGATAGGCCTCCACCACACCTTGAATCCCTACAACACACATACATACAGTTTTTTTTTTTGCTGTCTGCTTATTTATCTCTGTGTCTTTGTATCTGGATGTTGCACTGAAACGACCTCACCAAGTCAAAGTTCTTGAATTTGCAAAAGTGTCTGTGAAAAAAATGTCAGATTCTGCACATGTGATTGCACTGCAGGGGTGACTGGGCATTTTTCAATCCCACGTGGTTCACACACACACACACACACACACACACACACACACACACCTGCATGACAGGAATGCAGCTATGTGGAGAAAGCAGCACAGAGGCCCATTTCACACATACAGATTAGTGTTGTTTTTCTTTGTATCTTAGCGCTTGAAATACTTCCTGCAGCATAGCGACAAATCTCCCAGCTGTGTGTGTGTGTGTGTGTGTGTGTAAAAGTGTGTGTGCATGCCTGTGTGTTTTTGTGTGTGTAATAGAAGAAGGACAGATATGGAGGGAAATATATGGGACTGACAGCAAGGGAGAGATGAGAGGCGTTCAGCTGTGATACTGCAGCTTTTGGGCCTGTGAAGTATATAAATGTGTACGTTTCTGTGAGTCAAGAAGACAAGTGGGTTTGTTTGAAAGCTTACCAGCACATTCAGGATTGTCCTCATCAAAGTTCACGGCAAAATCATGTGAAACCTTCATGTTGAGCAGAGCACACAAAGCCTTGTTAAAACCAAACACTAAGCACAACATGTTCAGACCCAGTTTATTGACAGATGCATTCTCGTTTCATGTTGATCAAAAGCAAGCTGTGCCTCCGAAAGAGATCTAAAATCTACAGTAGCCCGGGGGGGGGGGGGGGGGGGGGGGGGGGGGGGGGGGGGGGGGGGGGG